>LOJH01004539.1:5918-36121 GCA_001685095.1 Ellobius talpinus | reverse complement strand
TCTCTGCCTGAGACTGGCTGCTCCCAGAGCCTGCTGCCTGCTGCCACATGGCCCACTACCACCAGGCCACTGCTCGGGGACCGGCAGCCATCTCTGCCTGGGACTGGTTGCTCCCAGAGCCCACTGTCTGCCACCACATGGCCCGTTACCACCGCTCAGGCCATGGCAGCCGTCTCTGCCTGGGACTGGCTGCTCCCAGGGCCTGCTGTCTGCCGCCACATGGCCCACTATCACCATTTGGAACGTATAGCATTTCTGCTGCCTACTGCCACTGGGGATCTTGCAACATTTTTAAAAAATCATAAAAATGTTCATTATATTATCTGTTTTTCTCTGTTTGGAATATAATTCTGTTCTTTGTTCTGTTGACTAATGGGTGTCAGTTGTCTAGAATAGTTCCAGGCCTGTAATATATGCTCATTAAATATTTACCACATGGATGAGTTATCTCTAAGGGGAAAATGGGGGAAGCAATAGGTGAGATTCAAGGGGAACCCAAATCACTACTCTTTGTGTGTGTGCATAAAGAATTTTTAAAATTAAACTGAGTCAGAGAGGCTGGCAGTGTGGCTCAGTGGTAGATCACTTGCCCAGAATACAGCAATGAGGGGCTGAGGGTGTGGCTAATAAAGGTAGCCTGCATGTTCTCTCTCTCTCTCTCTCACACACACACACACACACACAGATGCACGTGCAATCATGCACACGCATACACAGAGAGAAACAGACAGGGAGAAAGAAGAATTTGTAATGTGTGTGTGGTTTGTATGAATAGGATGGTCCATTTCTCCACCCAAATGTGCACCCCAAGTGGATCCTTCCTCATACAAAATGCTTAAGTCCAGAGCCCTTCTGTGTTCCTGAACTGTTCAAGTTTGTATGTATAATGATGCAGTATCTTAAGGGATGAGACCCAAGTCTAAGCACAATTCGTGGATGCCTCCTATGCACGTGATGCCTGAAGCCTGAAGGTGATTTTATACAATATTGATATTTTGTATGGAAAAATCATGTTTCCAAGGGTGGAGTTTCCTATCTGTGGATCACATCAGCAGTAGCGGGGAAGTTTTAGATTTCTGAAGTGTTTTGAACTTGGACATTAGGGGTGCTTGGCCTACAGTCAGGTGTTTTTGTGATGCAGAAGTTGCAAGGGGGCAGGAAGAGAAGGTGGGCATCTGACCTGGAGGGAAGATTCATAAATGAAGGACAAGGGAAACGAAGAGGGATGCAAACTGGCTCTAAGAGCTTTTCTCAGTGGTGCAGGAGAAGGAAACATACAGCACAGATGGCCATCCACCACTGCCCTAGGCTGGATTACTGCTGTGGTTTGAATGAAAATGGCCCCCCTAAACTCTTATATTGAAAGCTGGTGAATTGTTTAGGAAGGATTAGGAGGTGTGACCTTGCTGGAGGAGGTGTGTCACTGGGCTTTCACGCCTGTGCCACACCAGGCTCAGTTTTGTTCTCTGCCTGTAGATCAGATGTGGGTCCTTAGCTACTACTCCAGCACCAGGCCAGCCTGCCCACTGCCACGCTCCCTGCAGTGATGGTCATGGACTAACTCTCGGAAACTATAAGCCCCCAATTAAATGTTTCCTTTCACAAGTTACCTAAGTCATGGTGTCTCACTGTAGCACTAGAACAGTGACTAAGACAATTGTTTTATTTTTCTCTTCTGAGACAGGGTCTTGCTATATAGTCTAGGCTCACCTTGAACTCATAATCTTTCTGCCTCAGCCTCCCAAGTGCTGGGATTTACAGCTTGGCTCACCACCTAGCTCTGGATGTTTCTGAGACACCTGGCATGGTGTCTGGCCACCTTTGGCTGAGTGGCCTGCATCCTCTCTATGTGAAGAAGAGAAAGAGAAATGACTTTTTTTTTTTGAGCCACCAGGAAAGCAATGTCTGAATTATAAAAGGCTTTGTCCAGAAATGTGGATAAAGATAGAGAGATCTTCTAGGTCAAGAGGTGGCCAAGCAGGACACTCTCAGTTCTGAGGTCCTAAAGCATCCATCTGCTTCTGGAGCTGAGTGTGATGGTGTGGACCTAGAATCTCAGCATCTGGGAAGCTGGGGCAGATGGGTCCTGATTTCAAGTTCAACCTGGGCTACACAGTGAGTTCATGGCCAGCCTGGGCTACACAGTGAGTTCAAGGCCAGCCTGGGCTATATAGTGAGTTTGAGTTCAGACTGGGCTACACTGGGCTACATACAAAAATCGTCCGGTCTGCTTTCTGGGCTCATTGCACTCACTTCCAGCAAGAGGAGTGAATCTCGACTGTGGGCTGTATAGAAGCTTTGGTCCAATTCAGGACAGGACAGCCTGCAGGAGAGACAAGCAAGCCAGCATCCTTGTCTCTTAGCTGGGAGACCACATCTGGTCCTGTTGTATTCCGGGCAGCTTCCTGACCATCAATCAATGTCTCCAGTGAGCATGGTGCCTTCCGAGGAATACCATTGATCAGAGGAGACAGAAAACAAGTGACCACAATTGGGACAAGTGAATATTCATTTGGAAATGTCAATGAGCAAGTAAAGATTAGGCCTTTGGTGACTCGCCTGGCAAGATCAATCCCCATCATGAGGTGACCCAGGTGTCTGTGGATGTTGAGAGCTGGAGCCAGGGACCCACTGTGTGATGGGGAGAGAAACCAAAGGGCCTCTGGAATGGTAATGTCAGACACACCCTCCTGGCACCCCACCCTCCCCATTACCAGAGATGCTGATCAAAGCTGGGACTGGGTTAGTGCTCTCTGGGTTGTGGGTACCCCGCCCAAGGCCTTTGTGTTGATGTGGATCACAACACAGTGGCTACAAGGCCCAGAGAGAGTGCTTGTGTGGAAGGGATTGAAATACTTCAGGAAATCGGGAAGGATGAGGGCTTCAGCCTTGTCCAGATGGAGGGGGTTTTTAGTCTCCAATGGGACCCTTCTTTCCCAATCTGCCAGTGGGTCCCAACTATGTACATGTCAGGACTGCACCCAGGAGAGGCAGTGAAATTTGGGACTGGGATCCCTGTTATGGAGCCTCTATATCCTGAGAGACAGAGGGACCAAGCTCTCTGCTTTGTCCTAGGACATGTCCTGAGAGCCCTGCAGGCACATTGCAGGTGCATTGTCCCCTAGGTGTGGCCCACCACTCCCTCCCCCACCCCAATTAACCATCTGCAGGAACTGCCATGGGTGTGGGGGAGGCTTTCAGTCCAGCTTCTCTGTGCAGCCTGCTCAGCTAATGAGGGGTTTGTGAAATTTTTAATTATGGCTTCCATGCCTTGCTTAATTATTTGCATATGGCTTTTACAAGTGAGACAGGGACGTCTGTGAGCGGCGCTTCTCCTAAGCCCCACATTTGACTTTAATTAAAGGCAGAACCTGAGGTCTTCCCATCACTAATGATGGTGGAAAATTAGCTTCCAGTTCCCAGGGGTCACTGGAGTGATGCACCCTGAGGCGGAGAGAGGACGGAGAGGACAACAGAGCAGTATCGCAGATGGCAGATGGCCCTGCTAGGCTGCCGCTCCTAAGCTCCCCCCACCCTGCCAGCCCAGGCCACCCTCCTACTGTCCTTCCTCCAGGCCCAGAGAAGAGATAGAGCTTTGCTGGCCTCTGCCAGGCGAGAGGCTGGTTATCCCACCCCTGTGAAGAACGGAAGGATCAGGGACAAGCATTACTTGGGAATCATTCCCCCTGGGGGTCCAGAGCAGGAGGTGGCCTGGTCGCAGCTGGACTGTTCTAGCTGGTGGCAGCTGACAATAGAATGAGGAGTTTGGAAACATACATGTGTGCATTTGGCACATGCTCATTAGCACACAGTACACAAACAGAGCCATGGAGCCGTATTTTCACATGTGCATGTCACAGACATGTTCACATCCTCAACCTCACATGGATAAAGTGTTTCCTAGGGCATAGGGTATGAGTCTGTGTCTGTAGGTCCCCTTCTCTAAGGACACACTAGTCCTTTCTTTCTTTAGAGAAAGCTCTCACTATGTAGCTTTGGTTGGCCATGAACTCACTATGTGGACCATCTTTTAGGTCTGGGCACCTGCTATTTTATCATGGCCTCATCCTAATTGATTAGTCTGCAATAATCCTAATCCCAGATAAAGTCACATTCTGAGTGCTGGAGGTTAGGATGTGAGACTATAAATTGGAGAAGAACATCATCCAAACTGTAAAGTGGTGGTGGTGGTGGTGGTCATGGGTGGTGTGTGTGTGTGTGTGTGTGTGTGTGTGTAACATCAACGGGGCAGAGAAGGAGAGGATGGGGCTGGGGCTGGCATACCTTATATCCTGCCCTGTCTCACCACACTGACCGTCCTCCAGACAGAAGCAGAAGCCTCATGCTGGAAGCCCACGTTTCTGCATGGGAACCATCAGGTTCCAGAGCAGCAGAGGCAGCAGCTCCTAACCAGGGAGGCCACAGCAGATTGGCACGCCAACAACTCAAGCTTTTTCTCTGCTCAGCTGATTTTATGTGAGTCTCTGTAACATTAGGCATCACTTCTATCCAGGGATCTCGTGCCTCCTTACACCCGAGGCTGTGCTTTTCATGACGGAGTGGATCCCAGGGCTGAGTGGCTTTAGACATGGGGCCTTAATGTTTTTGTTTTGTTTCTTGAGACAAGGCCTCACTATGTAGACCTGGTTGGCCTTGAATTCACAGAGCTCCACCTGCCTCTGCCTCTGAGTGCTGGGTTTAAGTGCATGTGCTGCCGCACTTGACCCTTTCATCCCCACCTCACTCCCTGGTGCTTGAACCTGGGGTCCCACTATCACAATGTGCTGTACTGTCCAGGTGCACCCCTAGCCTGTTGAGTAGTCTTGTAAAACTGCATTGCTTGCCGATTTGAGAGTCAGAAGACTTGATGGTAGAAATTCAGGCCTCCAGATTGGCAGATCTGAGTGCTGGGATCTGCTCCTGGGGGCCATTGGCTATGTCACTCGAAGAACAACTTTCATTATACAAAGAAATGCATGATTATTACTGGAAATGAGCTGCTTCTGACAGGGACTCATCAAATGGCCATTTTGGGTCTCTTTGTAAGATGCTTGTTTCTGCCTATCTTCCTTTTTCTCTTCAGCACTCTATAAGAAGTTGGGGCTTAATAAACTCCACTATGTTCAACTGACAGAGACATTTACAGGCACAAGGATGGGGCCTTGCAGATGCCATTCAACTTTGAGATGGTACCAGTTGGCTAATGGTTTTCTATAGCTGTAACCCGCTCCATCTGACCCAAATGCCTTGGAACACCACCATGTCTTGGGAGCATCAAGGTTTTCTTTTCTTCTTGCATCACTGAGGCTGAGTAGAGAGACTATATAGAATTTGAGATAGTAAGAAAGAGGCTGTGGGCTCTGTAGGAGAGAACCAGATATCTCTGCATGTTGTTTAACATAAACACAGTCAGCCCAGCCATTGCAAAGAATAGGACCATGGGACTAGATAGAAGGCTCAGCAGATAAGAGCAGTTGTTGCTCTTGCAGAGGACTCAGGTTAGATTCTATCATCCACATGGTGGCTCACAACCACCTATAACTCCAGTTCCAGGGAATCTAACCCCTGTTTCTGACCCCCACAGGCAGCAGGTATACTTATGGTTCACATACATCTATATAGGCAAAACACTCAATACATGTACATTTTTTTTAAAAAAAAAAAAGAGAGGGGGGACGATCTGTGAGGTACATGCACTGTAGAGAGAGGACTGGGTCCTTCACCCCAGGACATCAGCCCATCACAGCAGGAATCTTCATAAGTAACCATATGGGATGGGGTCCATGAGGGACCTCCTTACTGCACAGGAAATACGACATGGTGCTGCCACCTAATGAGAAACACTGTGCTGGACGTCTGACACTTGGAACACTTTGCTCTTTCCTGGTTCCCTGTGTTGGAGAAATGCCCCGGGGACTTAGGACACAGTAAAGAATAGCAGGCTTTCATTGGGAATGATGAAGGAGGAGGATGGGGCTTGGATGTTACCAGAGACTGGCTCTTCCAAGTTCATGGGTCACATTGAGATGTATGGATGTGAGGAGTTGTGTAGGTGGTTTTTTCCCCACTCTTTGGGGTCTCACCATCCAGCTCCCAAATAAATACATGCAAACTTATTCTTACTTATGAATGCCTGGTTTAGCTTGGCTTGTTTATGAATGCCTGGTTTAGCTTGGCTTGTTTATGAATGCCCGGTTTAGCTTGGCTTGTTTCTAGCCAGTTTTTCTAACTTAAATTAAATTATCCCATTTCTCTTCTTCTATGTTTTGTCTCTGGGCTTTTTACCTTTATTTCTTCTCTATGTCTCTCTTCATTTCTTACTCTGTGATTGGTTGTGTGGCTGCATGGCTGGCCCCTGGTGTCCTCCTCTCCTCCTTTTCTTGTTCCTCCCTCTTCTAGTTCCTCCTCAGATTTCTCCTTCTGTTTATCTTTGCCTATTGTTCTCTCCTGCCTAGCTATTGGCCATTCAGCTCTTTATGAGACCAATCAGGTGTTTTAAGTCAGGCAAATAATACAGCTTTACAGAGTTAAAAAAATGCCACAGAAAAGAATGCAACACATCTTTGCATCATTAAACAAATGTTCCACAGCATAAACAAATGTAACACATCTTCAACTAGTGTTCTGCAACACAACTGGGCAGTTCTGAGCCTTGGGTGCTTTTTGAACAAGGCCTTAGGGACTGAAAACAGTGCAGTTGTTTGGAGATCGGGGGCTGTCCAGGCCCCCGGGTGCTGAACCGGCTTAGCACCAACAGACAGGAAAAGATGCTCAGAGGGCTTGCTCTGCGACTTAGCACGGTAGAAGGGAGGAAGGGGTTTGGCAGGAGGGGATGTAACAGTACAGTTGTTTGGAGATCGGGAGCTGTCCAGGACCCCGGGTGCTGAACCGGCTTAGCACCAACAGGAAAAGATGCTCAGAGGGCTTGCTCTGCAGCTTAGTGTGGTAGAAGGGAGGAAGGGGTTTGGGGGGAGGGGATGTAAATTCTGGCTTTCCAAAATCCTGTAGGAGGAAAGAAGATGCCATCAAGAGATCAATGAAACAGAGGAGACTCAGAACAGACGTGTTAGTAAGATGAAGATATGGGGCAGAACCTCATGAGGAGTTGGGCCCCTGACTCATGCATTAGAACTTCCAGGTCACTGAAACCCGGACTCCTTCATGCTGACCTACTCATGGGACAGAAGGAGGGGGCCAGGACACTTGGTTGTTTCGCCCTGCTGCCAGTCCTAGAGACCTTAGACTATAGGAGACCAGCCTGCTCAGCGGTTAGCTCCATAGTGGGGAGTGTGCTGCTCAGTCCCCCTTCAGCCTGACTGGATTTAGAATGAACTAGAAGATAGGGGAGCTCACCTATGGCTGTGGCTTTGAGGATGATCCCAAAGAGGACAACTCACAGGAAAGTCTTTCCTGAATGTAGGCAGCACTGTCACCTGGGTTGCAAATCCTAGAAGAAAGGGGTCAAGAAACAACATTGATCAAGAGGATCACCATTCCCTCTCTCTGCCTCCTGCCACGATGGGAGCTGCTTTGCTCCTGTATATCTTCCCCACCATGATGGTCTGAAATCCATCTACTCATGAGCCAAATAAAAGCCATATCCTTTTAGTTGTTCCTGCCAGCACTTGGTGACATTGCTGAGAGAGGTAACTCGTACACTAGTCAGGAAAGGAATGGTTAAGCTGGAGAGATGTCTTGGGGTTAAGAGCCCTTAACTCACAGAGGTCCTAAGTTTGATCCTCAACACCAATATTAGGTGGCTCTAAACTATTTTTAACTCCAGTTCCAGGGGGTCTGACCTTTCTGGTTTTCTTAGGCACCTGTACCTCACATGCGCATGTACACACACACACACACACACACACACACACTAAAATTTACTGAAAAACAAATCTTTAAAAAAGAAATAAGAAAGGGGCAATTGCTCTGCATCTGCCTGCTGCGTCTACTTGTCTCAGCCACATGACTTTAGCAGAAAGAACCCGTTGCTCTAGCGTGTGAGTGCCTTCGCCCTCTCCTCCTCACAGAAGGATGCTCTGCTCACCACACAGTGCCCAAGCACCCACCGACTCCCTGCCACTGGCGGCTGAGTGCCTAAAAGCAAGTCCACAGAGGCCGCCCTGTGCCAGCCACAGGGAGGGGGATTCCCTGGAAGGAAGCCAAGCCTCCCAGCCTGTCTCTCCTCCTCCAGAGCCTCTGGATTGCCTTTGGCAGCTTGGAGGCAGCTGCGCTCTGCCAGGGGCCAGGGTGCTCCAGTTGTACACACGCGCTCCTTCCTGCCCATATCATACCGCAACTTTCAATTTGGAGAAGTAAATATGCAATTTTTTCCTTTCCCTATAATTTTCCCTGCTGTGGATGTCAGAGCAGCTGGGAAATGTGAATGGCTTAGTGCTTGCTAAAAGTAAAAGGAGGTTGGCCATGCAACGCTGTGCATTCTTGGCTGTTCTTGGCAAGACCCAGTGGATCTACTAGGAAAAGATGGTCTCCAAGCTATAAGTCGGGGAGCGCTTCACCGGAATAACCCATGTCTCCCCCTTCTATTAGCAGTGCAATGAGAGAGAGAGAGAGAGAGAGAGAGAGAGAGAGAGAGAGAACGCATGTGTACATGTAGCACAGATGTTAGTGAGGGGAGTGTATTTGCTTACACAGCCAAACTTTCTGCATTTTCCTCTGGAGGCTTCCAAACCTTCCTGTCTCCGTGGCTGAAGGTCAGGACAGTCTGTGATGTAAGCTTTGTTGGAGAAAAACTGGGGCTGGCAGGGAGTGAGACAGGTTTAGAATCAGACAGATCTGGGATGGCTGTAATTTATGGTGTAACCTTGACATGTTTGGTCTTCCTGGGCCTTTGTTTTGTCCACTGGGAAAAGGAGAGGCAGACTGAGAGATGTACACCTATCTTTCCAAGGAGGGCTCGCTGACCTCACACTGGACAAGCAATCAGCACCCGGACTCAGCTGCCAGTTCCTTCAGGATCTGCCTCAGCTGCAGCAGGCTGTCTCACCTGAGGGCACACCCTTCTCTGGGTGACCCACACCCAGTCACAGAGAATGCTGGATGTAGAAAAGTCAGCCATTGTTGCCTGTTATTGCAGGATGCATCCACAAACTGTGTCTGCTGCAGTGTGCTCCCGCAGGCTGTGCCTATTGCAGGGTGCTCCCACAAACTGTGCCTGCTGCAGGGTGCTCCCACAGGCTGTGCCTGCTGCAGGGTGCTCCCTCAGGCTGTACCCACTGTAGGGTGCTCCCACAAGCTATGCCTGCTGCAGGGTGCTCCTGCACAGGGTACTCCAGCAGGCTGTGCCCGCTGCAGAGGTGTCCTGCCCACTTCAGTTTCCGGCCTCTTTCCTTCACAGGTGTTGGTCCTTAATAAACACTTACACCTCTGAATGGTGTCTCAGCTCCTTCTCACAGAGAACAAGACCTGTGACAAATAAGGATAATGATTTTCACTTCAAGAAGTGATTGTGAAGCAAGCTAAGTGGGCTGTTTCTATAGTGTCCTGAGTAGTCTCTGAAACATTACCAAAGCAAGGTAAATATTTGTTCCGTTTTCTTTCCTTCCTCTAAAAAACCATGCAACTCTATTCTGGGATTTGAGCATGTGTTCCTAACCTGTGCTTTGTAAGATGGGCTGGGGAAACATCCAGTGAGACAAGTAGCTCTGGGCTCAGAGGCCTGTGCTGGGGGGGGAGATCTGTGATTATGGCCAAGGACGCTGGTGCTAGTCTCATATCTGTGAATTCATTATTCGTGTATCCCATCAGCCCTTCTCAAGGATCCTCACTGAAAAGAGATTGAGCATACCGATGCTCTTCTGTCATAATCGCCATGTGTCCGTGGGGTAATTCATAAAGGAGTTGGAGATATATTGAAATTCAATATTGTTTCAGTCCAAATCAATATTAATAATTGTTTGCATTTTTAAAGTGCATTTTTGCAATTGAAAAACGCACAGAGATCAGCCAGTAGTTGCTAACACATCAAATTTTCCTATTAAAGGAATAGTCTCCTAACTTTAAGATGTTTCATACACACAATGAGGGATGACACTGGCCCATGACAAGAGCTTTCTGTTATTTATGGGCGCAGTGTTACAGTTCATTTCCACTAGGCATGAACTGAAAGGCCAGAAATTTTTAGGATTTATTTTTTGTGCATGAGTGTTTGCCTGCTTGTGTGGAGGCACTTACAGTACCCACAGAGGCCAGAAGAGGGCCTCTAGAACTGGAGTTACAGATGGTTGTGAGCCACCATGTAGGTGCTAAGAATCAAACCCAGGTCTTCTGCAAGAGCGGCCTGTGTTCTTAACCATGGAGCTATCTCTCTGGCCCCAAGGACTTTTAACTTTAAGTTCATGACTTCTTAATTAAAAAAAACATTTTTAGGATATTATACATTCGTGCAGTTGCCCAGAACAACCTCCAGAAGTCCCGTGTGTTCTTCATCTGCTTCTTCTCCCGGTTAGCACTATGCACAGTTGTGTTGTATGACGGTATGGCATCATGGCCAGGATACCAATGACGAGACTGTAAAATAGAGTTCGCTTCATCACCAAATGCAGTCCCAGGTTGCCCTTTAAAGTTCTTTAAAAATTAAAGATTTTTAAATGAAAAAGCTGGCCATAGCTATGATCCAAACCATTAGCCGGGTTTAAATGTCATCACGATTTCCATCAGGAACCGTGTGGTCGTGCATGTCTGTAATCACAGCACTTGGGAGGGGACAAAGGAAGATTTCAACTCCCAAGCCAACCTGGATTCCATCGCATGTTCTAGACCAGACTGAGCTACAATGTGAGACCCAGGCTCATTGTCCAGGTCCCAGAGATTTCTAGTTAACAGGGCACAGTCCTGACTGGGCTCCATGTAGTGCACGCATAAAACAATGGTCCCCTGGTACACAGCAGATCCAGGTGGCCTCGTTTCAGCCAGAGAGCCCTCTGGTAGAAAATCTGATTTTGCAAAATCCAAGAATATAGTGCACGGCTTAACACTACGGCTTGATACTACAGCAGTTGTCACGGACACCTGTGTCAAAGACAGAGCTGTCATGAAGGCAGATAGTTTGGCAGGACTTACTTGGTCCACGGGGACCCAGCTGCCTCTGCAATAGTGTGTTTTAGTAATGTTGAACTTTAGGGTGCAACCCTAGAAGCCTTCCAGAAGATTTTGTATGGAAGTGGCTGAGATTCATGGTGAAGGACAGGCCTCAGACATGGGTGATGGATACTCTCTCCAGATGGTGGCTCGTCCGCCTGAAAGTGGCAGTGTGGGCATGGATGTCACAAGATGCCTTTCTGTGTTCCCAGGCATTTGTCTCACTCCCAAAGCTGCTAGGAAGCTGGGAACTCATCCACAGTTGATGGACGTATCACATCAAAAGATTGTGAGATGAGGAAATTCAAATCTTGAGGGTCTCACAGCTGACTGGAGGGGAAGCCAGGCCCAGAACCCGAACTCCCTATCTGAGCTCAATAAAAACATAAATATATGAAACGCACACCCATAAAATGGACGGCTTTAACCATCTTTTGAAAGCTTTATTTTCTGTGTATGTATTTTCCCTTGTCTTCATGACTTTTCCTGCTGCTGTCATGAAGCACCTGACCAAGGCAGCTCTGAAAGAAAGGGTTTATTTGGGCTTACAGCTCCAGAGGGTCAGAGTCCACGATGGCAGCAGGAACAGTTGGGAGCTCACATCTCAAACTGCAAGCAGGAAACAGAGTGGGCTGGACATGTCCTGGGGCTTTTGAAGTCTCAAAGATGCCCTGTGACACACCTCCTCCAACAAGGTCACACCTGGGCACCAAGCATTCAAACATAAGAGCCTATGGGGGGCTGTTCTTATTCAAGCAACCATAGTCTGCATGTATGTGTGTGCATCACGTGTGTGCCTGGTGCCCAGGGAGTCCAGAAAAGGGTGTCAGATCCCTGGAACTGGAGTCACAGGCAGTTGTGAGTCTTCCTACATGAGTGCTGAGTCCTGGGTCTTCTGCAGGAGCAGCATGCACTCTGCTCAACCATCCTTCCGGTCCCATTGTTGCCATTTTCAAGTGTGCAGTTCAGTGGCGTTAACTAAATTCACCCTGATTTGCAGCCATCGCCTTCGTCTCCCTCCCAACCTTTTTTGTCTTCCCAGACTGGAACTCTGTACCCTCTGTCCCCTCCCAGACCCAGGCAGCCTCTGTCTCACCTGCTCTCCCTGAATTGACAATTCAGTACTTTGTGACTGTTCTAGCTCACTTTACATACATCTTCAGAGATCCCCCTGTGTTGATTTCAAAGAAATTGTATGTGTATTTTGTGTGTGCTTACACGCTCACTCAAGCATGTAAAGGAGGTCAGAGGACAACTTTTAGGAGTTCGTCCTTTTCTTCTATTACATGGGTCCTAGGGCTCAAACTCCTGGAGTCATGCTTGGAGGCAAGGGTCTTCACCCACTAAGCCTTCTCACCAGCCCCTTCATAGACATTTGATTGACACCCATGAGCTATACGTCTGTCTGTTCAGGGTTTTTCTCACGTTATATTACAGTTGGGATGTAAGGTGGTTTGGCTTCATCAGCAGCTCATTAGATTTAAGGTCCCCATGAAAACACACCTCTGGGAGTGCTAAAGAAGGAATTTAGAGGCTGACCTGAGCAGGGCAACAGATCCACCCTGAATGTGGGCAGCACCATCCCTTGGGCTACCTGACTGCCAAGGTACCTCAGCCAGCTGCTTCATGCTCCTCCTTCATGGCTCTCCCGTGTTCACCTTCCACTGGGAGACAAAACCCTTCCTTCTCCACATCGCTCCTGTCAGGTCCTTTGTCATAACAATGAGAACAGTAACTAATACAAAGGGGTTGGAGGCCATCCATTTTATGACGTCTCTTTATGTAAATGTTTTCATGTACATTTGCATAACTACAAGAGAGGTCCTACATTTACCTTTGAAAACCGAAGTCTTCAAGCCCCATGTTGTGCCATCTTGAATGGATGAAAGAATTCCAGGTGATATCCTGATGGACAGTGAGCCTTGGGCGTTTTTTTTGAGGTAACCAACTCCACAGGGTTCGCTGTTGGCGTCCTCACTTCCGAACTTTTCTGCTGCCTTCGCTGGACTTGATTCCTGCCCAGACCCAATCAAAACAAACCCATAGCTCCCTGAAATGACCTTTTTAAAATTCCAGGTTCGTGGTGTGCCTCTCTCCCGACGGCCCCCAACACTTCCATTTATTAACTCATGCACATTCCGCTTGCACTGCTGCTATTGATCACTTCTCCGGTGCCAGGCTCGGTGCTCCGCACTGGGAATGCAAAGATGGACAGTGGGGAGGAGCTTCCCACCCAGCACCCATGGCTCCATGTGAGCCCAGCGGGCTACAACAGAAGCTCAGAGCTTCAGGGTTTGGGGTGCTGGGATCTGCCACGGTTGGGGTAAGGAGGGACTTGGTTGCTCTCTCTTTAGCATTCCTGCTCTCTGCCTGATGGGTGTGAATTTCCCTGAGCAGATGAGAAAGTACTAGGCAGAACCTGTACCTGTGGTGTACCTTGTGGCTGCTGCTTCTTTGACCAGGTCCACGGCAGTCTTGAGTTTTCTGAAATCCTTCAGCCTTCAGGGAGACTTTCTGTGTTTAACCTAGAAGGGGGTGGTGAGGCTGGACTGCGGTGCTCACAGGGGCTTCAGGGACAAAGTTCAGGGATCTACGAACCCGATTTACACTGTAACCTCCACAATAGGGAGCCATTTCTCTGACCTGTAGTAGCTTGTGCATGGGGTAGATCAGAGGGAACCTGACCTTATAACAGACCTGGGAAGGTGGGCAAATTGATACCTCCCCACCTATCCAACTGTGGTGCAGATGATCTGTGCTGGGTTCCATGAAGCTTGGCCTTGAGAATTTCAGGACTGCATCCAACACCCCTGAGGCCCAGCTGGTGGAGGAGGGCTGGAGCAATTTGGAGCCTGCAGCCCTGCCCCAGAGTCTAAGCCCTTCCAGCCATCTGTCTTCTTCACTGAGCACTGCAACTTTATGCCTACGCATAAAACTGGAGGGACGAGTCCCAGAGTTTGCAGCCGCTGCCACCACTGCCGCCGCTGTTAGAGCAGGTTTTAATTAGCTGCAGGATTTTAATGAGCTGAAATCAAGGAAGTAAGCGGGAGCCACGCACACAAGGAAGAACTAGTCTGACAAATAACAAATGGAGGTGGTGCTCTCAGGGGACTGGGCCGTGGGCTCCCTCTGATCGAGGAGGAGCAGATGAGCATCCAAGGCCAGGAGGCCGAGGAGGGTAACCGAGGGTTCAGCTACCTGTGTCCAGCTGCAGGAGTGGGAAGAGCCAGGTGCCAGGTCTGTTCTGCCACTGCCGCAGAAGGCACGGTGCCGGATTCAAGGTGACGGCAGTGCCTGGCTCCATTCTCCTCAAGTTGCCATAGCAGCCTGTCTCCCGACGAACAGCATCTCCTGTAGCCCTCAGCGGGGAGGGACCGCATTGTTCGCTCCTGCCCGTGTGAGAAGGACACACCGGGACAGAGAACTTTCCTGGGCCTGGGGCCCGCTGACCACGTGGGTGTACCCAAGCTGTTTGGTGTGAGATGTGCGGGTGGGTCTCAACAGCCAGAGGACCCAACAGCCAGAGGGGTCTCTGAGTGGCTGAGAGCAACATCCTGGCCGCGGAGCAGCCACAGCCAGGTGTGTCCTTGGAGTCTTCCATGTGTCCAGCTGTCGCCACTGGAGGTGCGTGTGTTTTGGCTGAATTCTCAAGTCCTTGCTTATACCCTGAAGTCAATTTCCTCAAAGAGACATTTTTTTTAAAAAATCAAATAAATAAGGAGACGGGAGAAATCTTCAGCCTTGCCCTGGGTCCTGGGAGGTGTAACATTAACTGGATCTTTTCTTTCTTAAAGTAAAAGTCGGTGAAGCCATTCAGGCCTTGGGGAAAGAAACCACTAGAAGGCTTTGTAATTTTGAGCAGGGCCAAATACTCAACCAGGCTGTGTATTTTTCATACCTTAACCAAGCCCCCTGCTATCTCTTCTTCATTGCCAATAATCTGAATTTTCTTCTTGTCTGTTGGTTTTGGAAAGGGATGCAGAGAGATGAGGGACACTTGCACTTGTCACCAAGGCAGAATGTGATGTATGTGGTGAGGACAGGGGAGTCCCAGGTGGCAGCCGAGGTCTTGCAATTGTATTTTCACGGCCTGGGGTAGCCAGGCCATGGTCCGTGACACATTGTTATATGGAGGCCCAAGGCAACAGCTGGACTCAAAGAAGAGGGAGACAAATGACCTCTGGGCCAGCATCTCCCTGTTGTCTTGAAAATATGTGTGACTAAAGAACCCTGGGGGGTATATGGGGGAGGGTTCAGAGCTGTGTCCTCTGGAACATGCTTTCTTGGGGCTCTGTGGGAAGAGGGGCCTTGTAGATTCCAGGATGTGGGTCCCCTCCTAGGACATTACCAATCTAGCCAGATTGCAAGCCACTTCCTCGGGAAGCTAGGCAGCTGTCCTTCTGATTCTCATTTGCATGGAGCCAGGAGTTGGCTGACCCTATAGTCCCTAGTGAGAGCAAACATGGTGAACAGGATCCCAGGAGGAAAGGCTGGGGATGGGGCTTAGGAGCTGGGTGGGAAGCCACGTGATGCTGGCAGGTGCTTGTGTGCTCTCAAGGGTCTTTGAAATGGCAAATATACAGCTGAGTCTCCTGCCTCCTCTCCTGGGTCCCAAGGCCATGAGCAGCCCCAGCCTGTTTCCATGAATGGATTTGGTGTGAACAGATTTGGGGTACAACGGCAGAACCCCTTTAGTTGTTGACAGAAGCTTGCAGTGCTCTGATGGCGGCCATGTGACAGATGGGGGAAGAGAGGGGATAAGGCAGCTTTCTGGAGTCACATCTAACAGTGCCAGACTGGAAACAAGCAAGGCAGCGGTCACAGGGGATTCCGAATCCCTTTCTCTGTCCATCATATAGCGAGGGTTCAGCTACCTGTGTCCAGCTGCAGGAGTGGGAAGCCTTGGCGGTGACCCCGTGGGACCTTATTAGCCATCTTCGTGGGTGTCTCGGTGTGCTCAGCATAATTTGTCCTTTCTCTCTTCCTTTTTTCTTCCTCTGTATTGGTTAGGTTGTTGTTGTCACCTGACGATGCCCAACAGACAGTGTAAAGGTGGACAAGTTTGTCTTGGCTGCTGGTTTCAGAGAGTTCAGTCTCTAGTGGCTTTTTCCCGTGAGCTGGGATAGACATCGTGGCAATGAGTGCGTGTGGTGGAGGAGGGTCTTGACCTTGTGACAAACAGGAAGGAGAGATAAAGAAAGGAGGAAGAGAAGAGGAGGTGGCAGCCAAGGACCAGGTATTCCTTAAGGGCCACTTCCAGTTCCCCACTTCCTTCAGCTAGGTCCCCTCTTCTAAGTGTCTACAATGTCCCACCATCAGGGAACCAAGCCCAAAGACTTGAGCCTTTGGGGGTCTCATCCTCTGTAAGAATTATTTTCCTGTCAGAGACCACCAACTTTCGGTCTGATTGGCCTCAGGTGTCCTCCTCGGGAGACTGACGTGGTCATAGGAAGCATGCCAACATCATAGATGGCGAGCCATTGATGTAGATACTTAGCAGAATGAGTGAGGGCATGTGTGCCTCCTTAGGGCACCTGCTCCAGTCTACAGGTGGGGTGAGGCTGTCAGCTTGCCTAGAAAGGTGTCAACTGCCTCCCCTACCTCCCCTGCGAGAGTCTGTCCTCTGCTGTGTGGCTGCAGAAAGTCATTTCCACCCAACCAGCTGCTTTCTAGGACTATTTGATTTCCTCAGGGACTATGGTAACTGCTCGTGGGGGTGGGAGTAGTGTATCTGAGGATACAAAGATGAAGACAGGATACAAGCATCCCTGTGAGAGGGAATAGCCCACCCATCTCTTCTGGGTCGTTCGCACTCTCAGCATCCGGAGACCTACAGCAATGAGCCTGGCTCTGCAGGCCGTTCTTGAAGAAAGGACACCAGGGCACGCTCTAGGCGTCTATGTGGAAAGTGACTTCATCTTTTAGAAAGTCGTGAAATTTAAAAGATGTGTCTCTGGCTCTGTAAGACACTGATTAGACACTCAGGACAGTTCTACTACAGGGAGCCCCAGCTGTACCAAGGTCTGAGGCTTGGGGATCTATTATTCTCCGTCTGGGCATACTGTGAGCAAGGCAGGATTCCTTATGCCACATCTCATTGATGATAGGCAACAGAAGTCTTTTTTTAGGGCAAGGTTGTTGCACAGAGGTCGTGACCTGCTCAAAAACCCCAGAGCAGGCTCTACCGATAAACTAAGCCCTGCTTGTTTCTGCTTCCTAAACATAGAAGCTGGGAGGTCGTGGGAACCACCTGCTCCGCACAGTCCAGGGAGCCCGGCACCAGGCGTAGAGGCCTGCGGCAGGTTAATTAAAGTTAACTGAGTGAAAAAATAATTACAGAGACTGCAGAGTGGAGAAGCCCAAGCCTGGAATTTATACTCCTCGGTTCCTAAGCTTTTCTGAGAATCAATCTAGTCCTTGGGAATTCTTTTCTGGGCACAGAAAACGGCAGAGACGGACTTTATAAGTTTTGCTTTCTGCTTAAGGGTCTGTAGGCTGTACACAGAGAGACAGAGGTGTGTGCTGGGTCCTGTGGCCTTGAGTGGCATCAGCTTCCTTTGGCACTGCCCTGTGCTGGGGTGGGCAAGATCTTTGCAGACTCCTTAGGTGGAAATAAAGGGTATCCTTTGGTTTATGGACAGGCCGTTAATATAACGTAGCTCTGTTTCAGGCTTCCTGGCCTGGCCAATGTATGAGGTCTACATACATCCTGCCATACACTAATAGACTAATAACCCACCACACCTTCCCTACAGTGCTCTATCAAGCCCTCTGTCCTTTTAATTACCTTTTACATGTGTAGGTGTTTTGCTTGCATGTGTCTGTGCACCATGTGCATGCAGTACCTATGGAGGCCATAAGAGGGCACTGGATCCCTTGGAACTGGAGTTAAAGATGGTTGTGAACTGCCACGTGGGTTCTGGGATCAAACCCAGGTTCTCTGAAAGAGCAGCCAGTGCTCTTAACCACTGAGCCATCTCTCCAGGTCAAGCTCTTCTCTCTTGAGTTTGCTTCTCTGAAGTATTTTATCACAGCAATGGGAAAGGTGATTAGCACTCTGAGGCCATTTGTCCAAATGCCTGGTGGGATATGAGTCCCTGCAGTGGTGTGGGTGTGGGTAGAATATTGTGTGTGTCAGAGATCTACCTGCCTAGGCCTGCAGCAGGTGTCTTGGGAACTTCCTCTGTCTCCTTACTTCCGCCTGGCCCACACAGTCTTGGCTTAGGCCCCACAACCTTCCAAAATAGCACCAATATTTGGAGAGTAGGTGTTCAAAGGCATGAATCAGTTGGGGACATCTCAGACTCAAACCGTGGTGAGGTGTACCTGTCTGTTAAAGAAAATGTTGTGTTGGGTGGTGGTGGTGTGCACCTTTAATCCCAGCACTTGGGAGGCAGAGGCAGGTGGATCTCTGTGAGTTCGCGGCCAGCCTGGTCTACAAAGTGAGTCCCAGAACAGCAAGGCTACATAGAGAAATCCTGTCTTAAAAAAAATGAAAAAATAAAAATAAAAAAAGAAAAAAAAGAAAGAATAAGAAAAGAAAAAATAAACCCAAAAATTGTTGTATTATTTTATGGGTATGAATGTTTAGCTTTTGTGTATGTCTGTATCATGTACATGCAATGCCTGTAGATGCCAGAAGAGGGCATCATAACTCCTGGAATGGACGGTTGGGAGCTGCCATGCAGATACTGGGAACTGAACCCAGGTCCTCTGGAAAAGCAGATAATGTTCTTAAACACTGAGCCATCTCTCCAGCCCTGGGGTGTGCCTGTCTTGATCCGCAATCTGATCCAATTCAGGGCCATTCACTTGTACTCAGTGAAGGGCCTTTCTTCTACTCTTCTGGTAGACCCAAGGTGAACAACTCACCTGTGCTTACCCCGAGTCTGCAGATGCCAGAGGAGCAAGCAGGGATAGAGGGCTGTGAGCCACCTCTGAAGGGAACGGTATTTCCTGAGGGGCTCACAGAGCTGGGCAGGGCAGGTGGTTGTTACTGGTTACCACTTGTGACTGTCAAAGTTCTCACCACCCTTAGATGCCCCCAGGCAGCAACCAGAGATTGTGTGTCTCTCTGTGGCTCTACGGCAGGTTCAGATAGGAGACCCTTGGAGGGTGCAGACAGCAACAGGACCCCATTCAGCCTCTGTGGGCTTCAAAAGGTGGACAGGCATGGCAGTGCATGTCTGTAATCCCAACACCCAGGAGATTGAGGTGTGGGGGGAATTATGAGTTTGGGACCACTCTGGGTTGCATAATGAGTCCCTGTCCAAAGGGAGGGAGAGAGGGAAGGAGACGGAGAGCTCCAGGGTGGGTTAGGGGAACCCAGAGGCTGCCCTATTGTTGCTGCAGTGATAGGGGCTGTAACCTGCCCAGGTTTCCTGCCACTGAAACATACTTCTTCCCTTCCGTCTCGTAGACCCCAGCCTGATGGATGTCTGGTGCAGATAATGAGGGAAGAACGTGCCTTTTACACCCAAGAGGTGACCCCGGAGCGTGCCCCGGATGACCCCACGACTTGGAACAATGCGGCTAGCCTGCATGTTCTCATCCATCCTGCTGTTTGGAGCTGCCGGCCTCCTCCTCTTCAACAGCCTACAGGACCCTGTAGAGCTCACCCCCCAGCAGGTTCCAGGTGAGTCCTAAGGTTGCTGGCTACCGTTACCAGGCCTCGTACAGACCTTCATGGTGGCCCTGGTGTGTTGGCCCTGGGGGACAACGGTCCTGGTAAACAGAGAATCGGCCCTGTATTTCCCCTAACAGGTGTTGGTGTCTGTGTGGGAGTGGCTTTCTGAAGGCAGACCACCAGTTTCAAGGTTATGGCTTCCACAAACGTTGAGCTGCAGTGGGAGAGTGGAGAGGCTGCCCATCTGGTTTGTGGTCTTCAGTGAATCTCAGATGCACAGAAAATTCTGCCAACTCTTCGGGCATCTTCCACATTGCTCGGGACACCAGGGGATAAATATCTAATTTTCAAAGATGTCCTGGGAATTGAACCCAGGGCCTTGTGCCTTGATCATTTTGTATTGTTTTTATTTTGACACAAAGTCTGGCCTTGAGCTTGTGAACCTACGTCATCCTCCTGAGTAGCTAGGTTTATGGGCCTGCACCAATAAATTTTTTATTGTAGCAGGGTGTGTTGGAGCACGCCTTTGATCCCAGCACTTGAGAGGCAGACGTAGGCGGATCTCTGTGAGTTTGAGGCTAGTCTGGTCTCTATATAGCAAGTTCCAGGTCAGCTAGGGCTGTGTAGTGAAATTTCCGTGGCAAAAAAAAGTTACATCAATGAATTAATTTGTTTATTGGGTGACAGGCATGCATGTGGAGGTCTAAGGACAACCTTTAGGAGCTGATTCTTCCCTTTCATCATGTAGTTTCTGTGCATTGAACTCAGGCGTGGGGGCAAACACCTATCCTGCTGAGCCACCCATCTACCCAGTCATCCTCAAGTGTGACTCAGTTTCCCTATCTAGCCCTGGGATCCCCTTTGAATCTGGACCGTCTGGCTTGGGACAGAAACTCAAGGACATACTGGCTTTGTGAGTCTGAGACCTGGTCCTACCACACCCCCATTCTCTCTGTGCCCTGTGACCCATTAGAGCAGTCACTGTCTGTCTGCTGGGGGTGGTGGGGTACAGTGAGAGGAAGGTGTGGAGCAGAACACTTAGGGCAGATGGAACATGGGAACAGGAGGTCTCTGGGGCTCCTGGTGCTAGATATGATGGAGCTGGCAGTCACAGGCATGGGGCTGAGGCTGGAGGTTAATCTGCTTTGAAGGAAAAGGAAGCCTGGGCTTCCAGACCACAGCACTCACAGAGATCCCTTGTGAAGACTCCCAGAGATGCACTTTCTCCCCCGGGACACACTACTTGCCCGGACAGGATAAAAGAGATACGATGTGGAGGTCAGAGGTTTCGGCAGATGGCTTCCTGTGACATTCCTGCCTGCAGCCTCACACAGGACGGATGCGTGCCTGCTCTCCAGCCGGGAGCTCTCCCCTCAGCTCTCCCCAGCTCTGGCACCCTTTCTTTGTACCACCTCATTGTTTTGCTTCTGTAAACTGGAGCCCAGATTGAAGGCTACGGGGCGGGGAGTGAAGAGGGAAGGAAGAAACACACATAGAGGCCAGAGCCTATCTGGACCTGGCAGCAGCTGCCAGAAGCCCTGCGTTGGGGAGGCTGATCAGTTTTGCCTTTCATCACAGGCGGGGAGCGAGAAACAGGTTCAGTCGCAGGCCCTGGAAACAGTGGGCA
This sequence comes from Ellobius talpinus, assembly GCA_001685095.1. Lineage (NCBI taxonomy): Eukaryota > Metazoa > Chordata > Mammalia > Rodentia > Cricetidae > Ellobius > Ellobius talpinus. The sequence goes on along the minus strand of LOJH01004539.1, from coordinate 14,771 downwards.
AGCCTCTGTGCTGACATACTCCTGGGTCAGCCCCTCCAGCTGGCGGCTGTCAAAAAATGGGTCTGGCTGCTCCCCAGCCTCCAAGGAAGCAAGTGTGCGTGACTGAGCTGGCTCCTCTGGGGAATTTGTAGCCTCTCAAGAGCCTTAGAATAGCGAGTGACACTGAGTTAGCACAGCTGGGTCCCGCAGGACAGTGCCATCACAGAGCAGGAAATTGGTCCCTGCAACTGTTTGTAGTCCTGTACAAAAAGAAACCAGGGAGCTTGAAGACTCTTGGACAAATTGTGCTATAGGCTTCTGGGGAACCCCTTTGTGTGTGCTTACAGTGCACACACAGGATGTTCAGGTATCTGATGTCTGCTCTGTGTGGGAGGGACCAAGGAGAAAAGGCGTAAATGTATGTATGGTCTCCATCTGGGCCAGGGTATGGGTCCCTCTGCGGTTCATTCCTGAGACAGGTGATCTCTTGCCAGGTGAACTTCTGCTTTGATGGTCCTAGGGTATGCCCTGCCATGCCAATAGTCAGGTGGCAGAGCAGAACCCTTAATTTCACAGGCATTGGATTCCCGCCCCTCCTTCCAGCGTGCTTTGCTCTGAAACAGCTGCTCAAGTGCACAGATGTGTGGATTACAGGTGGGTGGGAACCACAGTACAGCTGGGAGCTCTGGGACAGAACGGCATGGCAGGTGGAGGGGCGCTTGAGCCTCATACCGGCAGGGTGTGAAGGGTCATGTGACACTTGGGGTGCGCAGCTGCTGTGGTGCACAGAGCCAGGTGAGGAGCATGGGTGGGTCTTCACTCTGACATCCTTCCTATTGGCAGATGCAGGCTGGCTGCCCTCATGATGCGCTATGTGCTGGGCAGCCCTAACGGTCTGCGGAAATCACACCAAGCGCAGTCATAAAAATTTAAGTAATGCTTACGTTACTTTCCCTGAGCGAAGTGGTCCTGACATGAGCTGTTTGTGTTGATTTGTTACTATTCATTTATTCCTTCCCTGTACTTCTCACAGCAGCCTAATTGTGATTCGGTACCAAGAAAGCAATATCAAAGTAATTTTCCACAACATTAGTTACAATTTTCTTCTGATCCTTCAAGTGAAACAACCCCATCCTGTTAGCGTCTCTGAGCATATAAACCTTGATTACATTTATCTGTTGGAAACCAGTGCTTACCGCGTGTATGTGCCCAGTTGCGTGGCGGGTGGCCCCCAGGGGCCCCTGACCCAGCCTGGGAGTTTCTGTCCGAAGGTGCCATAGGCTAGCAGGCTATCCTGTCGGCAGGCACAGAGGGACTAGAACACAGTTCCGCACCGTGGTAGAAGCTTTGCTGAGACTTAAGATGTGAGTTCTGTGGATTCAAGCATCAGGAACTCAGCTTGAGAAAGGGAAATGGAGTTCTTATGTGTTTGTGGTACTTGGGGTCCGACACGGATCGGGTATCACGGGCGCAGTTACTAGATGTTGAAAGCACATTGTTGTAGGCTGCTTTCTGTTGCTGTGATGAGCACAACGTTGCGGTGCAAAGGGAGCAATATTGGGGTGCAAAGGGTTGATTTCATCTTATGGCTCCCGGATCATGATCCATCTCTGAGGGAAGTTAAGCAAGAATTTCAAGGCAGAAACCATGGAGGAATGCTGCTTGCTGGCACTCTCTCCCTCTCTTACTTTAGCTGACTTTCTCTATGGCCCACCAGCCTAGAGATGGCACCCCCCCATAGTGGGCTGGACCCGCCTACATCAATTAACATTTAAGAAAATGCCTTACAGACTACTTGATCTGGTGGAATAAGTCTTCAGTTAGGGTTCTCTCTTGCCAGGTGAAGAGGTTTGTATCAAGTTGACAGATACAGTTAACTACGACACATCTTCTGGGGCCAGCTTGCCCGCTTCAACCTAATGAGGGGATTTAAACGAATCTTACAGAATTACCAGCTTTGGTACAGGTGGGCCATGTTTTCTTTTTTAAAGAGTGTTCTGTTTTACATTAGCCCTTTTGAAACAGAACTAAATACATGACAGAAACAACTGTTTCAGCTCCTGTTTTCAGTCCATCACGGGTGGGGTGGGAGAAACGTTGCAGCCAGAGCTCGAGGCAGAGACCCTTCATACATTGCAGACCGGAAGCTGAGAGCAGGGACTGAAACTGGACGGGGGTATTCCTGCTAAAATTCCATCCCCAGTGACACACTTCCTCTAGCCAGCCACATCGTCTACAGCCCCCAAGACCTTCAAAATGGACCATAAGCTGGGGACCCAGCATTCAAGATGCGCCTGTGGGTAACATCATAGATCCAGACTATAATAGATAGGTACCCACTAGCCAACGTGAATTCTAAGATTAGATTTTCTTGTTTACTGGGGAATTTTACCTATCTAATTATAATTATTATCCAGTCTGCAAAATTACCAGTCCTAAGGCCAGAGCTTCTGCCCCCAGTATGCTCACTTCTGTGGGGTTTATTGCTGTTGTTTGGCTTCCTTTATTTTTGTGACCATGTTTGCCATGTAGTTCAGACTGGCCTTACATTCACAGCCTCCTTCTGTAGCTTCTCCCATGCTTGCCGAAATTACCCAGCTAGGGAGAGTTATAACTGCTATTATTATTATTACTATTATTATTATTATTATTATTACAATGCTAGGGTTTGAACCCAGGACCTAAAGCATGCTAAGCAAAGTGCTCTACCACTGAGCCACATGACCCGCCCAGAAGCTCACTTCTTGACACAGGATCCACCCTTTCTCCTCGTAAAAGGCCAGAACTGGGGTTAATAGACTTAGCATAAGGGCTCTGGGGTCTTCAGAAGGCAGCATCTGCATTTGCTTGGGCAGACAATTTCAGTAGCTTCCTTTCTCTGTGAACTGAGTGTTATAGGGAATGGAGATTAGAATGGTAGAATGAGCCCCCGGAGCCTCCCCCCCAGCACTCCAACCTGACCAGGTCGGCCCCGTCCCTACCTCCAGAATGAGCCCCCGGAGCCTGGCCCCCCAGCACTCCAACCTGAGCAGGTCGGCCCTGTCCCTCCCTCCAGAATGAGCCCCCGGAGCCTGCCCCCCCAGCACTCCAACCTGACCAGGTCGGCCCCGTCCCTCCCTCCAGAATGAGCCCCTGGAGCCTGCCCCCCCAGCACTCCAACCTGCCCAGGTCGGCCCCATCCCTCCCTCCAGAATGAGCCCCCGGAGCCTGCCCCCCCAGCACTCCAACCTGACCAGGTCGGCCCCGTCCCTCCCTCCAGAATGAGCCCCTGGAGCCTGCCCCCCCAGCACTCCAACCTGCCCAGGTCGGCCCCATCCCTCCCTCCAGAATGAGCCCCCGGAGCCTGCCCCCCCAGCACTCCAACCTGACCAGGTCGGCCCCGTCCCTCCCTCCAGGCTTCTCTCCCCAGGTCTGATTTTTAAAATCCACACCAGATATTGAACCAATTCACACATAAATATTTCAGTGTTTCTCAGTTCAAATGATAAGAATTGAGGTTTTTTTAACATGACTTCCAACCATCTTAGATTTCCTTAAAATTGTCCCACAGCTAAGTAGGTAATCCGAGAGAAGCTGAGACTGGAAAATCCACAGTTTGGGGTGAGCCTAGGCTACGTAGCAAGTCTCTGTATCAAAACAAACAAACAAACAATGACTTGAATGTCTAGTCAGTGTTGAGACTTAATTGTCTCATAAATATAGACATATGTATCTCCAATGTCTTATCCAATATCCAGCTGCAGTCACACTTCACAATTGCCTTATGAACACTTTAAATCTCTCTCCACATCTAAGTTTCTCTCTTTTCCTGTTTTTTTTTTTCAGGATGCTGGGTCATGGCTCATATAAAATGTACCCATTTCAATTGAGTGTACCTATTTCTCCTTTATTCCTCGTACTCTGCATACAGTTAGGAAAGTCTTGCGCAGCGAGCACACGTAGATTCAGTCTGGCCCCGCTTTGCTTTTTATCAAAAAAGACAGGAATTCACATGTGGCTCCGTGATCTGTCAGGCAGCTCACGACCTCCGGCTCTCTTGTGATGTCTATGCCAGTGGTCACGCCTCCGTCTGTCCCTTACTCAGGGGTCATACCGGGGCCTCTCACCCTCATCCTGTCATTCCTTCTTCCTTGCTTATACGGGGTGGAGTCCGTCTTCATAGGGCCAGGTGAGTTGTTACCAGCCACCCATGAAGCTGAACTGAATGTTGGATCAATGGCTTGATTGATGTAATAAAAAACAAATAGTGTTAGACTTGGCAGTGCATGGCTGTCATTCCAGCACTAGGGAGACTGAGGCAAGAGGATCGAGAGTTCTGAGTTCAAGACCAGCCTAAGGTACAGAACAAGACCTTGTCTCAAAACAGAAGGGAGAGAGAGAGAGAAAGGAAACTGATCTTCTCAGACAGAGTCTGTTGATGTACTTTATATAATCTTTAAAAATCTTTTAAATTACATCTATCTATCTATCTACTTGTGGGGACATTATGAGATGGGGTCCCTCTAGAGATTTGAGGATAACTTTCAGGAGTCACTTCTCTCCTTCCACCATGTGGGTTCTGGGGATTGAACTCAGGTCATTAGACTTAGCAGCAGTCACCTTTACCCACTGAGCCATCTTGCCAGCCCATGTTCTTTACTGTTTGACTTTTGCACAGTGGCTTTCTCTAAAGTAGGCTCTCCCTGCATTTCAGGGCTCTCTGCTCTTTCCCAGAGTGGAGAAGCCATGATTGAGGTAGCATAGTGACAGCCCTGTTCTTTTTTCCAGGATCCCTGGTTTAGACAAAGGGATAGCCACTGATGGCTTTTCGGTCTGTGTGGTACCCTTGGACCGCGTTACTGAGAAAAAGCATTTTAGAGCAAAAATCACCAACGTCAACAGGGCATTCACTAATTCACAGGGCCTCATGCTAAGCAAATACTTAGTTTTGTTTTGTTTTGAGAATGGGTCTTTCTGTGTAGCCAAGGCTAGTTGGTTTGGAGCCTGCTAATAGCCCAGACTGACCTTGAACTAGATCCTGCTGCCTCATTCTCCCAAGCGCTGGAATTTTAGGTGTCCACCGCCACACCACAGTATGGTTCTTATGACCATGGTTTCTGTTGCCGTGCGCTGAATGCTTGCTAAGTAGCTCAGACACAGGAACGGTGACCAAACACTGCCAGGCTCTGGCCATGTGGCGGACACTATCACAGGCATCTTAGATGCCTGTGACTCTATAGAAGTCCATGGTGAGACCAATGAGGACAGAGAGGTGAAGAACCATGCCCAAGGCCTCAGAGCTGGTCTGTGCTTGTAAGCATCTGCCCCCCATCCCCTCCCCTACTCCCTTACCCCCTCTCCCTCATACACGAGGCCACTGGCATCACCAAGACCCAGGCCTATAGCACACCCGAGTTTAGTTCCCAGTATCCATATTAGGCCACTTATACCTACCTGTAATGCCTGCTCCAGGGGATCCAGCACTCTCCAGCCTCTGGGGATACCTTCATGCATGTGCACACGCACACACACACACACATTCACATAAATACAAATAGGTCTTTTACTTAAAAGAATGCTCATTCTAGTGGCCTCGTGAGATCAGGAGTGTGAGGGTGACAAGGCATACTTAAGCAGGACAGCTGAGGATGGCAATTTCAGCAGATGGACCTGGAGAAGGCAATGGGAGAAGAACAGATTCAGGGATACAAAGAAGTTTCTTGTGTCATTGTTGAGCCTTAGTCCAGGACGGTGGTTTTTACCAGTGTTCGGTGAAACAGGAAACAAAGGCTGATTTTTGTTTTGTTTTATGGGGGTTTTTTTGTTGTTTATTTGAGACACAGGCTCTTACTATGTAGCTCTGGCTGTCCTGGAACTCACTTTGTGGACCAGGCTGGCTTTGAACTCACAGAGATCAGCCTGCCCCTGAGTGCTGGCATTAAAAACATGTGCCACCATGTCTGCCTTGAGAAAGGCTAGTTTTAAAAATATTTTGTGTGTGTGTGTGCACATGTGCACACGTGCACATGCACACCTGGTCATCTGTACACACCATGTGCGTGCAGGTGTTCATAGCTGCCAGAGGAGAGTGCCAGATCCTTTAGGACTGGAGTTGCAGCTGGTTTATAGCTGCCCAGCATGGGTGCTGAGAATGGAACTCTGGTCCTCTGCACCGGCAGCCAGCGCTCTTAAATTGAACCATCTCTCCAATCCCTGTATTAGTTATGTCTGTGTTACTGCTGCAAATGCTGGCAGACACAACTTAAGGAGGGAGGGCTTGTTTTGGCTCACGGTCTCAGTGAGTTTCAAATAGTGATTGAGGGCCAAGCAGTAACTACTCACCTCATAGTAGACCAGGAGTAAGAGAGAAGCATATGTTTCCTCCAAAGCTATGCCCCTCGGGACCTGCATCCAAAACCCAGACCCACCTCCTAAAATCTCGACAACCTTCAAAATAGTGCCGCTAACAGGGGATAGTGTGTTCAAAACATGAGCCGGTGGAGGACTTTTCAGGTTAAACTGTAACAGATACTGGATACAGTTCCCAGTTATGCGTGTGCAGAGCTGGTGGCCTGATGTGTGGGAGGATGAGGAGAATGAGGAGAGCAGTGTCTGGGATTTCCGGCTGTGGTGGATGCATATGGAGGGTACCGTTTTTCCAGGGTAACTCTGACAGGGAAGGGCAGGGGGCATGGCTTCTGTTTTGGATTTAGGGAATCTGAGATTCTGGGTATAGTTGAATGTTTTTGTTGGGACCACAGGCTCCCTATTAATAACGCAGAGACTTATTAATCTTAAAAGCTCAGCCATAACTTAGGCTTAACTAACTAGCTCTTACAACTTAAATTAACCCATTTCTTTTAATCTACATTCTTTTACATGGCTCGGTTACCTTTATTCTGGTACTTCCTCTGAAGCGCCTGGTGTCTCCTCTCGACCCTGCTCTTCTTCTCAGCATTAGCTTGGCCCTGAAAATCCTGCCTAGCTATTGGTCAGTTAGCTTTGTATTAAGCTAATCACAGTGACTACTTCACACAGTGTACAGGAATAGTCCATAACATCTGGGCAGCGTATGAGGAGGTATCCTATAACTTCTCTGACAAGGGGCTGCACACCCACAGGCTGTTGGGGGGTTTCTTCTGCCTCCATACCTTCTTTATCGCTCGAGGTTGGGGTCCTGGGGCCAGTGAGCTTGTACAGGGCTGTTGGAGAGCCCTGCCCTGGAAGAGGAGCTGCTGTCTCTGTAGACACAGGCCTGTACTGGACGCTGCCTGTATTCCTTGTTGCCAAGGTTAGGATCAGGCTTCTAACCTGTCCTGGGACATAATCACCCCATCTGGGTTGCTGGACTTGCCAGCTGGGGAAAGAGACCCATGTGTGGCTGTCTGTACAGGGACCCCACAAGGTCCAGCATTCTGAGGTGGGTGAGGGATACAAGGAAACGTGATTGAAGGAAGACTGGGTAGGCTCTGCGTCCAGGAGCATACAATCTGGGGATCAAGACAGAATCTTGAGCATTTTCCTACAGGGCCTCTAGGGCATGTGGGAGAAGCATGGCCCTGTCCCAGAGGGGGCTAGCGGAGAAATAAACTCACCTGGGTGTCACTCAGAGGACAAAAGTGGCTGTGAGTCTCGGGCCTCCTGAAGGAGGAGGAGTCAGAAGGGCTTCCTGGAGTCAACCTGCTGTGGGGTGTCCATCTAACCTCTCCAGCAGCCTGTGGTACTGCCCTCAGTGTGGGCATCCAGGTAGGCTTCAGAGCGCTCCATGGAGCTGGAAGTCTTTCTCCAGAGTACATGCTGCTCACCAGCTTACCCATGGTTTCTCAGCTCCAAACCTACAGAGCCAAAGTCGCAGTATCCGTGGTTCTGTCCCACTCTGAGGCTCCTGTTTATCCTCCAGCAACAAAACTGTGCTGGCTAAAACATGTGTGACCCTTGTTCTGGGTCTCACAGTACCAGGGGCATGGCCCTGTTTGTACAGTGTTGAGGGCCATTCTGCAATGCCAGGTTCATCTGGTCTTTACAGAGACTAACTACCCTTGTCCAGTTGTGAACCCTGGGAGCTCCAAATTCACAGAGCCCTGAGTGAGCCACAGTGGTAGCACCCCGGAACTCTCAGCCAGTCCATCAAAGTGCAGTGACCCCCCACACACACCTGTGCCCCAGCACTAAACCCTGTGAACCCTGCCCTCTCAGAGCTGGGGTATTGAAGTCCACAATCCTCCCAGGACTGGGGAGCCAGCCTCCTCCTGTTTCCATGGAGCTGGCTGCTCTCCTCAAACAGGTGGATTTTACTGGAATCCTCCGGAGTCTGTTTTCCCGAAGCCGTTTTCTAACGGCATTGCGGAACATCGTATATATTTCCTCTAAACCTTGTGAGGCTGACACATCCTTGTTGTGACTGTGAATATCAGAAGTGACATGTAATTGCAGTGATCCATCCTGTTAAGTAGCTGGCAATATATCATTGCAAAATCAGCCGGGCTGGGACTCTCAGATCCCAGTGTTTCTAAACAATAGACCTGTACCATCTTCAAACTCACTGAGCACCGCCCACAGCTCAGCAAGGACACCTCGCCCTCCCTGCCTCACCTTTCTGGGACCTCAGAGATGCATTTCCACTCTGGGGCAGTCCACACACTTGGTCTTCAGTTCTCCCGGGACATCCCCCATGCACCGTATAACGATAACGCAGCCAGGCTCTCCCAGTCAGGGCTGTGGGAGGGGAAACCAGGCCACTGTTCCTTCTAGGTTCATGAGGCCTTGCCCTTCCTGACCCTTAGACTTGAGGAATCCTTGTATAGATTCTTCCTGGGCCACCTCAGTCCTCATTGTTCAGCGGAAGGCAGGCAGGCAAGCAGGCAGGCAGGCAGGCAGGCAGGCAGGCAGGCAGGC
>LOJH01004538.1:18954-29325 GCA_001685095.1 Ellobius talpinus | reverse complement strand
ACATACAGTCAGAGCGTGGGGAGTACATACAGTCAGAGCGTGGGGAGTACATACAGTCAGAGCGTGGGAGTACATACAGTCAAAGCGTGGAGAAGTATACATACAGACACTTGTGAAAGCATCAGAAGCCAGGGAGGGAGTTATGTTGGGGGGGGAGAGTTGTGGAGTTGGATGGGGATGAGGGAGGCTGTGCTGCTGAGGGTCGGGGACAGCTGTGTGGTGGGGGGCAGTTAGGAAGGCTATTAAGGAATCACTATATTGTATATTTTCTTTTCAACTAATTTGACCATGAGATGGCTGAGGTTTTACAAGACTAGCTTCCAAATCACTTCCAACAGAAAAGCAAAACCTAATAAAACTTAAGTAATGACAGACATTTGTGCAGCTGATTTATGTGTTTATTGTTGTAGTTGTAGTAAAAAAAGAAAAATCAAAATCTGACACAGAATCACACGGCAGAGAAGAAAAGGCTGCACTCCAGAGCCTCCCCCATTCAGGTGCTCGCTCCATCCAGCTGCTGCCCTTCTCGGGACAGACAGCTTCCTTCTGTCTCTTTAGCAGTAAGCTTCAGAAAGAGGGCCAGGAAACCAACCAGAGCCTGCTTTACGCAGTTCTGAAACAGAGGCTCCAGCAAGCACCTTCATTTCCATCTCCCCTTCTTGACCAGCTACTAGTTTGAAATGTAAACCCTTGACTGCTAATTCTGACCTAGAAACTCTGAAGAGGCCTCCATCCTATAAGCCCTTCCCAGCAAAGCTAGCCAGGGTCTTTAGAATTACTTTATGTGTGTGTTTGTTTGGCTTGCGTGTACCACATGTGCACCTGGTGCCTGAGGAAGTCAGAAGAGGGCATCAGCTCCCCAGCTGGATTTTGGATGATTATAAGCCAATGTATGGTTGCTGGGAATCACAATCGGGCCTTCTGTAAGCACAGGTACTCCAACTCACTGAGCCATTTCTCCAACCCCCTAACCAGGGGTTTTTAATGTAACAACTATGGAAACAGCAACAGAATCAACAAGGGAAGGAGGAAAGGATTAAAACAATATAGAAGTATACCGCCATCTCCATTACCTCCAAACTCCTAAGAACATGTGCTCATCCATGAACACACAGCCCTTTAGACCACTTTCCTGAAATCCAGGGCTTCCCCTGCCTCTTCCAGGAGCGCTGTACTATATCACACCAGCTCAGCATTGTGGAATTCCACCCTGATGTGGGGACACAGCCATTAGATATGAAAGTCCAGGGGTGGTTCCATGAGTTTCCATGAAGTAAATCTCTGTTGCACTCTTTGTGTGACCATGAGGAAAGGAAGGCAGTGCAGGTAAATGCTCCCTTTACTGTTTCAGAAACCAAATTAATAGATGAAGGGAAAAGAAAAGGATAGGAAAACAGAGACAGAGGGGTGAATGTAACTGAACTTTCCCCATGTCAACTGCTGAAAACAGCTCAAGGGACCAGGGAGAGGAGGGGAGGGGAGGGGAGACTTGATGGGGAGGCTGCCAACACTGACTCCTAGAAAACATGAGTTCTAATCTGGAGTTTATCAGCAATTGACTCTAAAGTTGAGCAATTAATTTTGTCTTTTATAAAGTAACACAGTAAGAGATGAACTTTTCAAGGTCCTTTCTGTTCTTAGCACCAATTCCCTACCATGGTTACTGATATAGATTAAACCAAAGCTAGACTCAAGAAGGAGAATCTGAAAACTTCCTGTCTGTCTTCCTTGTCTAGGACTGTCTTCAGTCTTCTTATTCAAAGGGAGGAACAACTCCACAAGAATGGTGAAAATCAAAACGCACTCAGCACGCTGTGCTCGTCCTGGCTGCTGTTTCCGTGCCAATGAAATCGAATTTTACAGCTGAGCTCCACGCTGCAAGAAAGACACTTGCCATGGCTTGCCACTCAAATGAAGGAAGGGGAGGTGATAATTGTTCATGCAGAAAAACCTCTTGAGACATGAGCAGTACCTGGAGGTATGTGCCCAGCTGGTTGGTTGAGGCACGAATAGTCTGGAATTTGCCTTCTTGTTTGATATGTGTTCATTAGTGAAGTCACTTGTCTGGGGGAAAAAATCTTAACCTTAAAAATATTCCAGCTTTTTGCATCCAATTAGAAGCACAGGAGGTTTGACAGAAATCCCGTGAAACTGAGCTCTTCCCATTAAAAATAACACTATAAATGGTCAAAATGAAGGACAAGCCCCAGAGAACGGCCCATTTGCTCTTGTGAGAAAGGAGGGTAACTGACTAGTTGGCTGCGCTCGCCCTGTCTTCAGCAATCCCCACATCCATAGGTGTGAGCAGGGGATAGAGCCTAGCATGCTCACACCCAGGATGTGAGGGGTTAGGACAGTACTCACAGACGATGCCCTTTGGTGACTTGGCTTTGAGCACTTCTAAGCAGCTTTGCTTAAATCATACACTGTGCAGTCATGGCAGAACTCAGAGTTACTCAGGAAAAGTACTACCTTCAGGAGGAAAAAAGTGCAAATTTAAGTCTCCATTAATATACAGAGGTGGCTTTCAGAGTACCCCCCACAAGCCAAACCTTCACAGAAAAAGAATTACATCACTATTTACATACAATCTCATGACTTCAAATGCACATTGCATGTAGGTAGCACCTCAGACTGCAAATATTAACTGAGGGTGGACAGGGGCTTATCTACAGAAAGTTTATCAAAGCTTGTTGGCTTTATTCACTGTTTCAAACAGCGTTTAAGCAGGGCTGCTGGCATAATTAGGCATTTTTATTGGAACACCTAGATTCCAGGTCCTGTCATACCACAGTAACTCCCACACCCCTCCCTGCCATCCCAAGGATGACAGCCTAGCATCACAAGAACATTCCAGAACTATGAGCTCTTCTCACACACAGCAAAGCCAACTTGGTGGCACACTTTTTCTACAGACAGCGGTAACGGAAAGCATGTATTGTCGGTGAATGTGGAGTTTCACGTACATTTCCTATCCTCTTTTCCATGGGCCGATAGACAGTAAGCTAGATAAGGGCCGTCTGAGAGCTGCCTTGAAAGCCTGCTGGATGGGGGGGGAGGAATAACGGAAGTCAGACACCCCACGCTCCCTCCCAGTCCAGCTCCTGCCTTAGCCAGCCTGCAGCAGCCTGCAGATACAGATGCCTGACACCCTGAAAGCACTGTAACCCAGGTCCCTGCACAGGCTCCCGGACTCTCAGGATCTCTACCTACAGCATAAGTAATTGGTTCTTCTAGACTGTTTCATACCACCAAAGTGTACTTTCTGTCTCCACTAGGAGATCACGTATGAACCAAGTTCATGTGCAAACCATCTGAGCATCCACCTGGGTAATAACAACCAAGGACAGCACCCTTTCAAGGGGAAGGGTCTTGTGAGCAGAATTAATGGATTGCTTTCTGGAAGGGTGTGGAGGAGTTCCAGAACATTCCTGCAGCCTGCTATCAGAGCATCTTCCACACTAATTCCATGTGGCCTCACAGCATGCATGTGAATGGTCAGCACCATTCTCATGACAACCAAGTCATCTGCCCAAGGAGAAGCAGACAGAAGTGCACACGGTGGACAGAGAGCCAGGCTCTCGGTGAGCCCTGGTAACACTGGGGGCTCTACCAACAGAATACAACTGGATGAGCCAACGGCAGAATGTGTAAGCTGGTGAGTTTGATGATTCGATGAAATGGACAGAACCCAGGAGTGTGCAACTGAATTCCAAAGATATCCTAAGAGAGTCAGCCTCTCCTTCCAGCCCCACCCCGTCCCTTCTGCAACAGCAGCTGGCTTCCAGCTTTGGGCGAACCTTTACCAAGACAGAGACTTCATCATCACAGTGTATTTTAAGACGCCTTAAGGAGAGCTAAACAAATCCAACACACACTAACTTACCTAGATGGTGGGAACTTAGAGCAGAGGGTGGAGACAGAGCCCAGTGGTGAAGGTATTTGCTATTACCTAAAGACCTGGGTCTATCTCTGCAACCAACACGGCAGAAGGAGAGGACCAATTCTTAACCTCTGTCTCTGTCTCTCTCTGTCTCTCTCTCTCNNTCTCTGTCTCTCTCTCTCACACACACACACATACACACACAAAACCAACATGGTGGAAGGAGAGGACCAATTCTAACCTGTCTCTGTCTCTCTCTCACACACACATGCATGCATGCACATACACATGCAAATATAGTAAAACTTAAAATATAGTAGAAAAAAGGCAGAAATCAAATTATAAAAGACTAAGGTTTGGCTTCTGTGATGACTAGGTGTGTCATCATTGAAAACAAAATTACAGGAGAGGGGGCAGTTTTGCAAGTTACTGACTGCTGGAAAGTTGTTCAAGCTTTGCTACAAAAGTTCTCAAGATTTTTAGGGCTTTTTATCTAGTACATAGAAGGAAACCGTGGATGCTTCTCTCTGTAAGAAACAAACTAATACCAACCATATTCCACAAAGGACTTAGCCAAAAGGCACCTTCTAAAATCACATCAGTGAAGCTGACCAGATAACTAACCCCTACCTAACAAACACCACTGTGTGCCAGGACCTGTTGCAGGAGTCTAAACAAAAGGCCAGAGGTTAAGTGACATTGTAATGAAACACTATATGGGATTAGGTACGAATCAGTCCACACCAGACTTCTGGCAAAACTCCATTCATGTCTGCAGCCCTCCACTCTGCCTGAAGCCTTTCATCTATAAGCCATAAGCCCCATTGTCTAAATTTAGTTTCCCAGCTGTGGCCTCTCTATTATCTTTGAAATCTGACAGGTGTTGACAAGGTAAATATCTGCAGAACATGCCCCCTCCCTTAATCTTCACTTTTAAATAATATTTATCACTTTTAATTATACATATATGTGTATGTCTGTGTGCGGTGCCCATGGACTTAAGATCTTCTGAAGTTAAAGTGACTCCAGACAGGTGCTAGGAACTGAGCTCGGATCATCTTCAAGAGCAGTGTACTCTCAACCACTGAGGGAACTCTCCAGCACAGAAAGTAATTTTCAGTGGGGCCCAACTTCAGTCGCATCGCCTTTGTGCCCGCCAGGCTGTTAAGTGTAGCTCCCACGCCTCATCAAAGGCGCATCCTTTTGCAACAGTGACTACTACAGAGATCCACAATTGGTCAAAGCGGAGAGTGTCTATGGAGTGCCCAGCCACAATGGTACACCCGCAGTGCAAACTCTACACCTCGTCCCTCTGTAATCAGACGCCCACCCTCCATAAGCAAAGATCAGCATCACGGATGTCAGAACAATCAACACTGTGCGGGCACTCCTGGACTCTTACCTGCTCAGGTGTCTGCACCCTCCCTGCCTGTGCACTCGGGCCCACTTGAAATCTTGCGAGGATTTCATTAAATATTGCCTAGCATCGCTCCTCTATTTATATCCTTCAAAGAACCCAAAAAGAGTTTTCCTGGGGCATAAAGAGAACTCTTCAGACAAGAACCTCAAGTTTCAAAGAGACAGAATAATCAAGAAGACATTGAAATTCACTTCCAAAAGTAGTGAGCTAACAAAATCTAAATACACCACAGCAAACAGACTTGCATTCAGCAAACGCAATGTGGACGAGAGACTTCCCTTTCATTTTTAAAAATAGAATTAACAGGCATATTAATTTTCCACTGGCCACTATAAATAAGTGGAACTCCAAAATATCTTTCTTTGCAAGGGACTTCTAGCCAGGCCCTGCTCCCCTGACCCGAGTGGAAGGCATGTTTACATAGCCCAGAGGCTGCATTGTGAGCTGTGGGAACCACTTTTCACAGACCTCCCATTCAAAGGCGGCTCCACAATAGGTGCTCACACAGGAAGCAGGCCTCAGCACAGAGCACCTCTGCAGTTCCAGAGAACTTGCCAAGGTCGCCAGGATGGTGAGCCACTCCAAATGCCATGTTCACAGGCCCGGGCTGCCTACACTTGTAGGCCAACAAAGCTTGTGTTGTTTACTGCAATTCTCTGGAATTTCTCCCAAGATGAAAGCAAAACTGGTAAAGGGTTCATTTCATTTTTCTAGATAAATCTTTCAAGGGATCACTTTGCTTAATTAACACACACACACACACACACACACACACACACACACACTACACACAAACACCAGAACTGGGAAGCTAACTCAGTGCTGCCTTGCAAGTGTAAGGACCTGGGCTGATCTCAGAACCTACCCTATCTAGTGAGCTGTAAGTCAGTAGGAGACCTTGTCTCAAAAAAGAAAGTGGACAGCCTCTGAAGAGCAACACTCAAGATCTCTCTGGCTTCCACATGTGTGAAATGAAACAATTAAAAATGTAAAGCCCTAAGCCATGCCAAGTTATTTTCCTAAACTCAGTAATAGAAAACCCTCTCAAGAAGCTACTGTTTTTTAATGCCTGAAAAGTGTGGCTTCTAAAGCATGGCTACTGATATTTGACCACGTTGTGAAAAGAAAAATGGTCATGTTACCGCAATTAGAAAAGCACGGGTTTTCAGGAATAGAGCAAAGGGACTAAAGATATTAGAGGCCACTTACACATAACTATCAAGTGGATCTCCCAGCAGGTGAAAATACAATGACCAAATCTGGTCAGCTCAGTACTAAATTACTGTTATAACTTCTTCCGCTCTACACGGTTAGAACTCTTCCTGTGCTGCGCAAACACAGCCTGTTTCTGTAAGGAACATTTGATTCCACTCTCAATACCTCAGCTTCTCAACTTGCAAAAGAGAAATAATGTCCACTCCCATTATTATAATTATTATAATGGTAATATTTTGAGACCATAAAAAGTGATGCAATTATTGGGCAAAGGGCAGCTCATCTGGCTTTCTTTTCTCATTTCTCAAATTAAAGTACTGAATTTCTTGTCAGCCTTAATAAACAACAGACTCCAAGAGGGCAACAAGATCAAAATTAGCATGAACAGAGTATCTACATTTTATAGAAAACTGCTACAGACCACTACTCTACGCCTGCCAATCAGAAATCATGTCTAGGAGTGTGTGTGTGTGTGTGTGTATGTGTGCAGGTGCATATGAATGTGTGTGTACATCCATGCCAAGGGTCCACCTATCCCTGCCTCCCAGCACTGACTGGGACTGCAGGCATGCCCCACCATATCCTGCTTTGCTTTTGTGGGTTCCAGAACTCAGGCCAAGAATTTTACCAATGGAGCCATCTCCCGAGTCCAGAAATCCTACCGCCCGCTGGCTTCAGGAAGCCACTATGCAATGGGAAGAAGGCAAACCAGAATTTCATGGAGAGGGGTTTACAGCATAATGCTCAGAGAAATGCACACAGTTGGATTATATAAATTATTTAAAAGATTGACCTGAAATAGAAACAAAATGCTGACAAGCTAACCTGCTGGCTAATGCAGCCATGAATGAGTTATGGTTTTCCTTTTCTACTTATACTTTTTAAACAACCTAGAATGAGCATCTATAATTTGTATAGTGATAAAAATTAACTTTTAAAAACCCATATAACTCAATTATTTTATACCATGTGATTGTTGGAATTTTTGGAATGAAATATTCTGAAACTACCATTGAACAAAAAGAGCTGGGGGAGCTGGGTTTGTCCAAATCTCACAGAACTAATTGCCTCCATTCAACTCTTACTGTGGGACCCAACAATGGCAGAACATCTGTGGTTAAGTAATAGTTTGGTAACATTCACAAAACCAGCCCTTGGGTCATCTTGCTGAGCAATCCCTAAATTAGGCATGCTCACTAAGACCAACCCAAACATCTAAAGGGGGGTGATGGGTGGGGCCCATTCCCCAGGCTTACTTTTTTTTTTTAGATAACCTGATCCATAAAAGCCTCCTCTTTTGCCAAAATAAATCAGACTTTCTGGGTGGAGTGCCCTCTGTCAATCAAGTGAGAACCAGCTAGGCTACAGCTAAGAATAGAATCTGCTACATACTTTACCTGCAGCAACTATGCTAGTCCCTAACTGCCATAAAGGAGTTCAAGAGCTCTGACTGAGAGGCATAGAGGGTGGGGTCAGAGCTGTTCCTGAGAGTGAGCAGGCCTAGTCTTCCAGTACTGAAGAAGCCACTACCCAGTGCTATCTAGGCAGGTTTGCTCCACTCCCAGCCCTCTTTCAGAATGAAGCCAGGTATAACTGTTCATAATCACATACTCCAAGACAGCCTCAAATAAAATGATAATGTCAGCATGTCAATCTTGTTTTGTGTGTGTGTGTTACATGCACATTACTGTGTAGGCACATGCACACACACACCCATACATAAGCATGTAGAGACAAAACCAAGCTGTCTGGACTTCCTCTATTGCTCTCCACCTTACCACCTCTTCTCTTACTGAAGCTGAACCTCGCCATGTTGGCCACACTGGCTGGCCAGCAAGCTCTCTGGATTGGTCTTTCTCCAGTCCACAATCCTGGGGTTAGAGGCACATGCCTGGCTTTTTACATGGGCGCTGGGGACTTGAAGTTGGGGTCCTATGTTTGCATAGTAAGTATTCTTACTCACTGAGCTATCTCTCCAACCTGTATCTTTTATTTCTGATGGTTATGATGATAAGACAGACAACTTTTGAAAACTAAGACTGGAGAGAGAGCTCAGTTGGTGGAGCCTTTGCCCAGCAGGAACAAAGCCCTGGTCTACCCTTACCACGATATAAACCAGGTGAGCTGCTGCCTGCCTGCAGGTCCAGCACTCATGAGGCAGATGCAAGACGGTCAATTCCAGGTCATCCTTGCTATACACTTGCTATACACTTCCTATAGAGGACAGTCTAGACTACAAGAGACAATAATAATAATAATAATAATAATAATAATAATAAATAATAATAATAATAATAATAAGACCTAAGCAAGAACTGGTTCCTACCCTTATCAGAAAGGTAGAAGAACCTAGGAGAGCATGCACTGGTAAGCCACAGGTGCACAAAGGCATGTTTGTTTTCTTTGGAAATGATAGTAGACTGGAAGGGCATATCACTCAGATGCATGCATCTCTTGAGGAGAATTATGAATGAACTCTGAATTAATTAGAATACAATTATGCATCTATGTCTACCATGCATGCAAGTTTCTGAAAAACCACAAAGTTCATTCCAAATCTCCATTAGAGCAAAGAAAGGACATTTCCTGCTGGCTGTTCACACCTCTTTCACAACTGGCACACACCAACAATAAAATGCCAGGACACTTGGCCCCAAAACACTTCACCTTGAGCAACGAGGCATATCTTGCCAGTAAAAATATTAATAGAGAACCAAACTGGCAAAATGTATGGCATGACTCCAAATACCTTTGCATATAAAGGTAAACACTGAAGCATGGACAGATGGAAGTTGGGAGGAACTTCATCCATGCAATGAAACACACTATGGCAATTTGAAAGGCTGTTGAAAGGAATCTGTATCACTGCACAGCCATTCAGAGATGGGGGGGTTTATCACTGCACAGCCATTCAGAGATGGGGGCTATCACTGCACAGCCATTCAGAGATGAGGGGGGTTATCACTGCACAGCCATTCAGAGATGGGGGGTTATCACTGCACAGCCATTCAGAGATGGAGGGTTATCACTGCACAGCCATTCAGAGATGAGGGGGTTATCACTGCACAGCCATTCGGAGATGGACACATTGACACCAACAAGGCTCAAGCTGCAGGCCTATCTGTGTAAAAAAGTGGGTACATGTTGACTTTCTCATCGAATGGGTATAGAGTTCTAGGGAGGGTGACTGCACACCTATGATCCCATTGCATCAGAGGTAGAAGCAGGAGTCACAAGATCACAGTCAGTCTGAACACACAAGAAAACTCTCTCAGGAAAGCAAGGGTGTAAGAAGAGAGGGAGAAAAAAACAGATGGGAGAGAGAAGGAAAAGGAATAGAAACGAAGAGGAAACAAAGAAAACAGAAAAGCTAACAGTCTTCCCACTATGGAAGTAGGTAAGATGACACTTTCGTCTTCTTCCTGGCAGTGCCACAGAGCCCAGGGCCTCGCATAAGCTAAAGAAAGGTTCTACCACAGGGGCCAGGGCCTCACACATGCTAGAGGAACACTCTACCACAGACTCCAGGGCCTCACACATGCTAGAGAAAGGCTCTACCACAGAGCCCAGGGCCTCTACATGTTAGAGGAACGTTCTACCACAGGGCCCAGGGCCTCTATATGCTAGAGGAATGCTCTACCACAGAGCCCAGGGCCTCACACATGCTAGAGGAACGTTCTACCACAGGGCCCAGGGCCTCTACATGCTAGAGGAACATTCTACCACAGGGCCCAGGGCCTCTACATGCTAGAGGAACACTCTACCACAGAGCCCAGGGCCTCTATATGCTAGAGGAACACTCTACCACAGAGCCCAGGGCCTCACACATGCTAGAGGAACGTTCTACCACAGG
>LOJH01004538.1:860-12908 GCA_001685095.1 Ellobius talpinus | reverse complement strand
GGATGGATGGATGGATGGATGGATGGATGGATGGATGGACGGACGGACAGACAGCTAGCCCATTCAATAGACACCATATCTAAGAGATGTCACACTCCAGTGATACAGCTAAAGAATATGCACTCCAATCACATTGTAACTTAAGTGTAAGAGATGAGAGCAAATTCATCCCTCCGTTGTTCAGACACCCACTGTGCAGACTCTGTTTCACACCCGTGATTTTCACAGAATGGCCTGACTGGAATCTGTTTGCAGTGTTCCGAGATCCTCCGTCATAGTTAAGACAGTGCTCTGACTGCCGTTGCTCCTTAAAGTCTTTACAGTGTGGAGAGCCTGACAAAACTCACATTCAAGGTGGGTGCTGTACTGTGCAGCCACATCAACCGTCCAATGACTCAAGTCTGGCCACCCAGGGCAACCCTCCAGACACACACACACACACACACACACACACAGCTGTGCCATACTGCATCCTGTCTCCAACATTCCTCCGGAAATTTATTCATCCCTGATGAATTCCTACTGGTTTTCTCTGGGGGGTTAAGAAAATTGTGTGGTAAGCTTCTTGCCTCTAATGTCATATCCTATCAGATATTTCATAGGATGTCTTTGTATGTTCTTGATTCTTTTATCTAACTCAGAAGCCAAAATCAGTGAAGATTAGCAATGATTTCCTCAAATCTAATTCTTATCTTGTGGGTATTAGTTGATCCCAGTGAGTTTAAGAAACTCAAGAAATTGAAAACCGTACGTATTCAAAGCTAATTCTGTGCAATTCAATTCCCATATTCAGTTCTCTGTCAATGCCTGCTCTATCCCACAGAAAGCTAATGTCCTTACCACCATTGTCTGTACATCTTCAAGGCTTGATGAATAAAATGAATATGTGTTGCTTTTTCTCTCTTCAGTGCAGTTACCACCTTTGTATCACACATTCCATACAGCACTGCTAGCGTAAACGAAGCCGTGCATTCACAGCTGCTACCTTTTGAGAGCTATTTTGAAAGTGCTTCTTAGCAATCAATTATACTTCTAAACATCATCATGAAGAAACAGGCTCGTAATCTACCAAAGAAGAACTATATTTAAGTGGAAAAGACGTTTCTCAAGGATTCCAATCGCATGTTGTCGTGGCCTGAATCAATCTCTGTGACACTGAGGAAGATGTGGCAAGCTTGAGAGCTAAGCCCAATCCGAGTTCTGCCTGAGTGACTCAATCTCTCAGACTGCCATTTATTTACAGTATTGAGTATTGAGCCCAGATGACAGACAGACTCCCTCCTACTGTGAGGGTCTGTGATTATGATTTGGATCTTTGTGTCTGTGAGATCAGAGTTACCAATAAAGGAGGACGCTTGCCCTAGAAAGCACCTCCTGTAGCCACAGACCTCTGAAGAAAACAGGATTACTGTACAACCACTGCTGGGGTCACACCTTGGAAGATAAGCATTTCTGAACTGCTAGCTGTTCCTGGAACAAGATGCAGCAAGCAGTTTCCTGGTTCTAAGTCGCTCCTTACTAAGGAAAATGACCGGCTGGAAGGTGGAGCGGAGATTCAGGAAGAGGACCACACTCCACTCGTTCCTTTCTAGCTGGACTGTCCCTGCTACACATGGCTAATTATTTTGAGGGAGGGGTTTCTGGATTTCTTTCATGAGTTATACAAGACAGACAAGAAACACTTTAGCTTTTATAGCCCCTGGCAAACACAAGGATTCCAAATCTATTTTCACATCAGTATTACTGCTCTGTCACAGGATGTGATTTCCCTTCTAGCGCATTACTATCAGCACTAATTTGAAAACTTAACTTCAGCATTTAAATTTTGCAATGGAAATTTTAAAAATTTTCTTTAATCAGCAGCCCCTTTGGGATTATCTGTATTCTGTTTCTTATTTTTCAGGATTCAAATGACAAGGAAAGGCCTCTTGATTATCAAATCACTTTGCATTTATAAATATATTCTCCATCCAAGTCTATACAATTTATATTTTCCACACAACCAAGTTACAATCTCTTTACCACACCCACACCAATATAGACTCAGTCTTCTTTACCAGACTCTCCAAATGACACCCATTGTCTCTGCCCAGCACACCAGCTTCTGCAGACAGTCCTAACACAAGTGCTGGCACTCAGGACTACCTCTGAGTGACAACAGCTCCTCGGGAGCAGCAGCGCTCCCCACGGCTAGGCTGGCAGCTTGTAACACAGCCATGGTAAACTGGGTACCCCGCCTAGAAGCTGGAGGATAACAATTTCTTACAACATAGATATATTGTCTTCTGGTCCTCAAATAAAGACTCAAAAATTATTTTCTCCATTCCGTCTGAATTCCAGGCTAACTAAATCATATCACCAAATTATATTCCTGAGAGTATCCTTGGAGAAATGTCACTATAAAACCAGGTTAGAAGTAAGAAAAGCAAAAAACAGTACTCAGACCAAGAATGTACCACATCTTTGCTCCTGAATCCATCTGGGTGAGAATTTCCAAATTTGCCATGGGGACAAATACCATACTACATACAATTACATCCCACAGGAAAAGGAATGTCCTCAGCAAATCAGCTGAGAAAGTTAAGCAGTAGAAGGTTCTTGAACACTAAACCTCAAAACAGCAACCTGCAGAAAGAATCAGCTCAGGATGAACAGGGCTGACTATCAGTGTCCCCCAGTCCTCATGCTCACAGGAGAATGCCCTAGGTAATGGTGATCTATAACAACACAAATCTCAATTTTCCTAATTAAATCTGAATTTTATAGAGATAATAAGAACATATAAAATGTTATTAGCACGTCACTTACATAATCCCTTCAAGTAAGAACTTCGTTCAATTTTCAGGTAAAGAGTCAAATAAAATCAGTTCTACTAGCTAAGCCCATAATTAAATAAGCAGCTCAGATGTCTAAAAGAATCATCGTACAATCTTATTCACCCATTTAGTACCAACATATAAGCTACTTTTCTACTCAAGCATAGTTTGAAATCCCCCATTCTAACACACTCCAGGGCTTGCTGCCATGTGTAATGTCAGGGGACCTGAGCATTTGTTCTGTCCTGACAAAGTTTCATTTCCCTAAGCAACTGTTTTTAATCGTTTGCATTTTATAGCACCATTACAAATAGAAACAATGATTGTCTCTCCAGTAAGAGATATATGTTATATCTTTAGGGCCTTTGCAATGTTTTATCTGGCTGCCATCCAATGTGGCCAAGGCCTTCTTAACGCCTGTTAATTACCAGTTAACAACTGAGGTAAATTACCATCCTCCACAAACAGCACTGAGCTGGTTTTTTGGGGGTAACTCTCTCTTACTCTTGCATACTGTCAGCAATCAAAACCACAAACTCTAAAGGAGGAGGACTCAGTTCTCTAGATACATATACATCAAACACTGCGGTGTTCAAGTGCCTGCAAAGATCACAACCACAGTGCCCATCAGCACCAAATCAGCCTTCCCCGCCCACACAGCTCAGAAGATGGCTACAGAGGGCTAGGTTTCCATATTTAGTTGTTTAAACTATTACATGGTAGCAAAAAACGCTTACTTCAGTGTTACAGAGTAAACAGAGAGAGACATGGGGACACACTGTAGAGCAATCGTCCCTTCTGAACACCAGATCATGAAGGCAGGTCAAAGAGCCAGGTTTCTCAGCATTTCAAATAAAACTAGAAATCTTTTCTATGAATCACTTAAGTACTTAAATGCCACTTCCAATTTTCCATAAACACAAAACAGAAGCCAAAATCCAAACCAAATCTGTAGGTTCCATCTTGTCATCCGAGTTGATAAAATCCATCTCATAGAATGAGGCGAGGCAGTCCACAGCATCCAATACAACCACCTGCCCAAGACTGGGAGCTGATGAGCTGAGAGACTGACAACACACTGACGGCTGAATCATGGGCACACAGCAGGACACGTACTGTGGTGTAGTGCTGGGAAAGACACTGGAGAAAGGTCACCAGCCCCCGTTTTCATGAGCTCAGATTATATTGTGGGGAAATAATGAAAGTAATAACTAAATTACATAATATGCAAGAAAAAAAACACATAAGATTAAAAACAAACAGGGTAGCTAGAATCACAGATTCTCCACTCTTAGCCTCCTACAGTTTTAGCATGTATCTTACTTGGGGAAAGTGCATATATGAGAGAGAGTGGGGGAGCAGGTGAGTGCAGGTACCAATGTAGGTCAAAGAGGAATCCCTGGAGCTGAAGGCAGGTGACTGCAAACCACCAGTCTCTATGTTAGATAAGTTTCATTTGTGGAGCTAGAAAAATGGTTCAGTACAGCAAGCACTTGCTACCCAAGCATGAAGATGGGGCTCAGCTGCCCAGCACCCACATCAAAAGCCTGGCAGAGTGGTAGTCAACCTTAATCCCAGGGCTCTGGAGAGAGGCACAAGAGATGCTCAGGGCAAACAGGCTAGATGAACTAGCTGAGTCGGCGAGCTCTTGTTCAGCAATAGACCCTCAAAGAACAAAGCACAGAGAGACTGAAGACACTATATGTCAACCTCTGGCCTCCACATGCAGCACACACGTGGGTATATACCTGTATATGCATCCACACACATGTGAACATGTCTACACACATACACACTACACAGAATTAAAAGCAAACAAACTAATTCCTCCCATATCAATTAATTAGTTAATTTAAATGACAAAAACAATGATCTTTAAATAAAAGTGTTTTTAAATGATAAGAAGCTGGGCTGGCACAATGGCTTGGCAGTTTAGAGCACTGGTTACTCTTCCAGAGGACCTGGGTTCAATTCCCAGCACTGACGTGATAGGTCAGACCATCTGTAACTCCAGTTACAGGGGATTGTGACACCCTCTTCTGGCCTCTGCAGGCACTACACACACATGATACACAGGCATACATGCAGGCAAAACAATTAAACACAAAAAATAAAAATAAGTAAATCTTTAAAAAAATAGAAAAATAAGATAAGCCCTCTGCCAAGCAATGAACCCATAAGCTCAGTTCTCTCCATAAGGTGCTCTGTGGATTGCACACTCCCTTCCCACCCTCTGTGTGGTCCAAGGTCACAAACAGCAGCCTAAGTGAATGCTGGAGAGCTTGGAGGCCAGGACAGGGCTTGCCTTTCCTTCCCCTAATCTGAAAATAATTTTTATAAATATGAAGAACTTCTATACTTTAAACAAAGATCAAAGTGATTGGGAAACAGCCAATCAAATGTGTGCATCCAAAGGGCTAACTTTGTTTGAACTTCAAAAAAAGAAACATGGATTTAATAAGATCCAAAACATGACTTGTAACCCTTTTTTGTTTGTTTGTTTGTTAGACGTACATGTTAATTTGTAATGTGATATTACCATATCCTGAAGTCATGGTAATGTTGATTTATGAAAGACATCAAATTTAACATCTGTATTTTCCTTCCATTTTGAGGCTCCAGATTATCCAACATTAACATTCTCTATTATGAATATGCTTCTCAAAAAAAACCCTATCTTTTCTCTCCTATGAAGCTGCCCGTACTATTCCACTTGCTCATCAGTTTCTCTTTTAAAACTTTTTATTGCATTTAGTGTGTGTGTGTGTGTGTGTGTGTGTGTGTGTGTGTGTACACAGTCACCTGTGCACTGAGGCATGCCATAGTGCATGTGTTGAGGTGAGAGGACAACCTGTGCAAGTCAGTTCTCTCCTTCTACCATGTGATCTCAAGGATCAAACTGAAGTAGTCAGGCTTGGAGGCAAGTGACATTTCCAGCTAAGCCTTCGCATTTGCCCTCATCAACCCTTCCATATAACTGGACAGAAACCAGAGAGCATCAATACTGCGAGACTCTCCTCTACAGAGCTCTCATCGCATGCTCCTGCGTGTCCTCCTCAGCCCATTTGTATTGGGGTCATTTTCCAAATTATGTTTGCAGGAATAGCCTTGCTCCTGGAGCAAGAAGCAAGCTCATCGACTGACTGCATGCTGTAAAAGCAGAGAGGCTCCTAAGTTCAGCACTGCTGGGCAGCAACGCAAACTCACCGCTGCGTGAGATGAAGCCATCTGGACATCTCCCTATCACCCCACAGAACCCAGAGCAAGGATTGACCAAGATGTCAACGTGTATCCTATTTGGTGATCCAAGCAATAAAGTCCTTTCTCCATGATGCAGGCCTTCCTTCTCTTCTACAGGTGAGACAGCCAGAGGCCACTGAGGGCTCAAACATGAATCAAATGGAACCCGAGATTCAATATCAAGTTAAAGAATATTTATTTGTTCATTCATATACTTATTCAGAAACATCCATCTGTCTTTATAAGCCCATGCACATTTGACAACCCCTCAGTTCTAATAGCATGCCTAATTCCTTATATATTTGCTCATTTGAGCACACCATCACACATACACATATAATGAAATACCTCACTCCATATTAGGTTTCATAAAGAGTTATGACTCCAATGGAATTCAGCTGTCACAAACTCACCACTTCTAAACAAGGAGCTAGCATCCTGCTGGTCAAACTGAACTAGTCCACCACCTCCTCCACCCTCCCTTAGCACAGAACACTTCAGGAAAAGCACTGGAAGTTCTAGGCAGAGACCTACAAGTCCAGCTAGATGAAGTCACACTGTTCTGGGTCTAAATTTGCTTTCCCTTGTTACAAGAAAGCCAGAGCAGAAGGAACCGTGTCTTTTTCCAGTTTTAATTCCAATAACCAGAGTTCAGTCCATACATGAGGGCAACATTCCTGCTGCTTTGTTCAGTGCTGGAGTGGTTTATGAACTGTGGCCTTGCTGAAAGGCTAGAGAATGAACTAGATGTCCTCTCAGGATGCCTCTCAGCCTGAGAATCCCATGATGTGCTCATAATGGAATTTGGCTGCTCTTATAATTAGAAATGGAGCTTGCTAGTCACACATCTGGATCAGATAAACCTGCACAAATAGCATTTCATTAGAAGCAGAAATACCAAGCATTCAACAGCTGTGTTGTTACATCAACCTCACAAATAACAAGGAATACTACTTATCCATGGAAAGGAAATGATTAGGACAGACAGGAATAAGCTTAGCTTATTCGAGTTAATTTTGGGACAGGAAAATGTTTATAAAAGAAAAAATATGTATTGGACCAAATTTCATATTAATTCATGTAAGTGGTACAGGAAAAGATTCCATACATAAAAAGGCCTCGATTTCCAAAATTTCTTACAATCTTAGTGAATGAGGAGCCTCCTATTATTGAACTATTATAGACATCGTCGGTCCCACGACTTACAGCAACATGTCGCGTGTGACTATGACTGTTCTTAACAAACTAGGATCAGAGTGTCAAATGCACTCAGGAAACAGTCACATCCATAAACCATGTGTTGCAAGTTAAAAGTTATTTCACCAAAGAGAAAACTGTTGCTCTCAACAGAACAAAAGTTCTTTTGGGCCAGTCCGGTTAGCATTAAGCACCACTCTGAAGCACATCTCCAAAGCCTAGACACATGAACCTAATTCCTCTGAGGAATAATGACCAAAAAGGCAGGAATGGGAAAGCTACTCCCTTCTCAGCACCCTAACCAACACAGGCCCCTGGCCTTCTAACTTCACAATGCTGTTCTTCATTCCAGCTTTGGCGCCTAAATAAACTCACTACTCTTTGAAGGTAAAAGAAACGTATACCAAGTCAACACTGTATTGAAAATCAATGCTTGGAATAAGAGTTATTTGTTTTATTATAAATGTATGTGTGTGAAAGAAGCATACATGTATGTGTATGTACACCGCATGATGGCTTCATGCCCTCAGAAGTCAGAACAGGGTGTCATGTCCCCTGGAACTGAAGTTACAGGAGATTGCAAAGTAACATATGGGTACTGAAAACTGAACCTGGGTCCTTGAAAGAGCAGCAAATGCTCTTAACCACTGTGCATTCTCTCCAGGCCTTAGGCAATAGGATTTTTAAATGATAAAATGCAAAACTCAAACTAGAGGAGCCGGTTTATAACTGCAGAGAGCACAGGGTTGGCATATGCAAGACCCTTAGCTCAATCCTGGTGGGGAGGGAACTCAAGTCTCTTTATATACAGCACAAACGTAGAAAACCTCAATTTTCCCAACCAGCCCAAACTTAAGACTTGTAGATCTCAGGGCACGGCTCAGTGTCAGAGGGCTCATCAAGCATGAGTGAGGCCTAAGTACAGCTACCATGACTGAGAAAGATGAGGAGGCGAGAGCGTAGAGGGGACAGTAGGAAGGAACAAAAATGGTAAAATTCAAAATGCCAATGAGACAAAAGAAAGGCCACCGGGACTCCACTTCGGATTGATGAAGAAATAGCTACTCCTACTCAAGACAGAAAAGCAGCAAAGAGGCAATTTCCATGGTTGCTACAATAGAAGAACCCAAAAGATAATTAAATCCTTCCTTTTCATAACCTACAAGCACTAGTAAAGACCAAGGTCTCAACCAATCCTAAAGGGATACAAGAGTAAACGGGACAGATAACACTTAGGGAAACAGAATAAATGAACCACACGTTCCAGTCTTTGCGTATCAAGTTTTAAACAAACAAATCTTTGGCTCCAGTGACCTCCTGACAATCAGCTCACCAGTTTTCAAAGGCACATTAGTTACTCCCAAGCCCTGGGAAACGTAAGCAGTGAGGTTCTTAGCTGGCACTTCCTCACATGGTCCGAATGGCAGCATAGGCTCTGCAAAGGCTCCAACACCCAGACTCAAAGACTCTAAACAATGTGAAGTTGTCTGCAGCCTGTGAGATGCCCTAACTAAAACAACGGACTCACAACTTAAGTATGTGCTCCTTGGGGTGAGCAGGTTTTTACTTAAATGAATGTCAACTTTGAACCCAAAATATGTCAATCTGTCTATCATATTACAGGTGGGAGCTGGGCTCTAATCTACACCCCAAAATGAGTTCCAGATACACAGCTTTGTTCCCCTTAAACTAACAACAGTCCCAAATTCCAAGCTTTGAAAGGATGCTTTCAAATTGAAGACTCCCAAGATACAGTCACTACCGAACTACACCAAACCTCGAACGGTCACTACCGAACTACACCAAACCTTGAACAGTCAGTCACTACCAAACTACACCAAACCTCCAACAGCCACAGTCACTACCAAACTACACCAAATCTCCAACAGCCACAGTCACTACCAAACTACACCAAACCTCCAACATACAGTCACTACCAAACTACACCAAACCTCCAACAGCCACGGTCACTACCAAACTACACCAAACCTCGAACAGTCAGTCACTACCGAACTACACCAAACCTCGAACAGCCACAGTCACTACCAAACTACGCCAAACCTCCAACAGTCACAGTCACTACTGAACTACACCAAACCTCCAACAGTCAGTCTCTACTGAACTACGCCAAACCTCCAACAGTCACAGTCACTAACAAACTACGCCAAACCTCCAACAGTCACAGTCACTACCAAACTACGCCAAACCTCCAACAGTCACAGTTACTACCGAACTACGCCAAACCTCCAACAGTCTCAGTCACTACCGAACTACGCCAAACCTCCAACAGTCAGTCAGTCTTTACCGAACTACACCAAACCTCCAACAGTCAGTCTTTACCAAACTACACCAAACCTCCAACAGTCAGTCACTACCAAACTACACCAAACCTCAAACATCCACTCCATGACTCTCCAAATCTCCCTTGAACTCTGGACTCTAGGGAGCTGGATGGGACACACACACAGCCATACACTCAGTAAGTTTTCTGGGAACATGAGTGTGACATTTGAACATTTTATAAAGTCACCCTTACTTTTCTGCTTTTGGGTTGTGCACTGCTGTTTTGCTGATTGAGACCAACTCCTCGTGGGCATTTGAGAATCTTCACAGCCACAAAGAGGACAGACTACAGCTGTGACTTTCTGCCGCCCTGAGGTTCCCTTCCAGGAACAACACCCTCCATGACAAATAGAGACTTGCCAAACAAACAAGGAACACTCAGAAACAAGCCTGGCTCCTCCCCAACCCAGCACCTTCCTCACTGGGCACTGGCAAGTTCCCAGGTTGCAGCTATCTAGGAATTAGTAATCATGTCACATATTCCACACACTAAGGCAAATCTGAGCGTCAAGACTGTCTTGCTGCTTACAAAACATGCGGAGCCCTCCTGACAAGGTTCTTTCCAATGATCTAAAGACCTATTAATTCACTTCCCATTGGCTGACTTCCCCTGCTCTTTCCTTCTCAATTAGCAAAAGCATGTGTGCGTGTGAGTGCAGGTGGGTGCGCACGCACACGCGTGCACCAGGGTGCAGCCCCTGACAAGCTCTCCAGTTTTGGAAAAGCGCACAGCCTGTTCAGGATGCTGAGAGGCAAGAGGACGAGGCAGGCCACTAGAACTCTTGTCTATTTCTTGCTTCTCTTCAACCAGCACCCACAACCCTCAAGTCTCAGCTCAAATTCTGTGTCAACAGCATGACTTCTATCCAGACTTTACAAAAATCCACAAAGTCCTACTTTTAAAGCCATGTCTTCCCAGTTCTGGGATAATGCAGACTAATTTCTCCCCCCCCACACACACCCCGGAATCTAGAAAACGCTGACGATCTTATTAAGTGTGAGTGAATTACCACCTGTATCGCATATCAGTCAGCCACCAGTGTTCCTCATCTCCTGTATCACTGTCAAGGTATGGCAAATGAGCAAGGCTCCCTGCGATCATGTGACTTCTTCAGCACAGGTCAAATGAGTACCAGCCCACCTTGATCACATGACTCTTCTTCAGCTCAGGTCAAATGAGCACGTCAGACCCATCAGGATCACGTGACTCTTCAAAAAGCTGTTTGGCAGGACCATATGATACCCCACCAACTCCTATATGTGGAATGCCCCTCAAATTGTTGAGAATAAGGAAATCTCTCAGGATGGCAGCCAGGAGAGACCTATCGTTCAATGCCTAAGTGTTTACATACACTTTCCTCGGCCATGGCCAATGTTTTCATCTAAAACAGCCAATTATTTCCATCCACTCAAATTGCCATATATTTCACACATGCTGGGACGGAAGGTAGAGGTAGGCTTGTTTACAAGCTGAAACTAACATTTCCATGTAACACAAGGGGATATAACAAGGTCCGTCAGTCGAGTGGCTCACCCCCTCAGATACAGAGATCCACATGCCACTGACAGGAGCATCTGCAATGGCTTCATGAGCTCCAAGACCCGCAGATACTGGCACATTATAACAATTACTTCT
This sequence comes from Ellobius talpinus, assembly GCA_001685095.1. Taxonomy (NCBI): domain Eukaryota; kingdom Metazoa; phylum Chordata; class Mammalia; order Rodentia; family Cricetidae; genus Ellobius; species Ellobius talpinus. The sequence goes on along the minus strand of LOJH01004538.1, from coordinate 1,676 downwards.
GCAGATTTCACTCTGAGGAAAAGGCGCATTTTAAAAACTGAAATAAGAAGCTGTTGCGGCGTGTGCTCATGGGGATGATGTCCTGCATTCCTGGGGTGTGCGGGTGTGTGCAGGAAGGTGCACATGCGTGTGCACAGAGGCCAAAGGTTAGTAGCAAGAGTCTCGTCGTCACTCCACACTCTCCTCCCTGAGGCAAGGTTTCTTTAGCTACGTGGCTACCAATCTAGCAGCTCGCTCTAGGCAGCTTGCCTCTGCCTCCCAGGTGCTGTGATTACAGGTACTGGTGACACCCACCCACCTGGCATTTTCAAGGGTGCTGAGGAGCTGAAGGAACTCAGGTCCTCAAGTTTGTATGGTACGTGGTCTATCCACTGAGCCATCTCCCTAGCCCATGGAATAAACTCTTTATGAAAATCAATCCAAAGGAAAAATGTAAATTATGAAAAATATTAAAAAGCTTTAAAACATGAGCTCTACTTTCAGAATTTCTCTCACTTCTCTGGATACTTTATTTTAGATGCTGGGGACATCACTCTGGTTTGAAACTGAAACCATGACACTGGAGAATTGAATGCCTCTTGTCAAAGTTCCATTTCAGTCTACCTTTTCGTGAACTTAACCTGCAGGCAAATTACAGCACCCATGTTGTAGATTTTCACCCATGATACCACAACAATATGGCTGACTAGAGAAGCCCAGGACAAGTTCAACACCAATAGCCAAGCTACATGGAAAGGGGAAATCTCATAGGGAGAGAGAGAGGAGAGAGAGAGGAGGGAGAGAGGGAGAGAGAGAGAGAGAGAGAGAGAGAGAGAG
>LOJH01004537.1:5772-26566 GCA_001685095.1 Ellobius talpinus | reverse complement strand
CCCCCCCCCCGCACCCACTAATACCTCCTTGTGCTGCCGTAGGTTGCAGTGACTTCTAACTTGTCTCTACCCTTTATCACTCCCTTCATCATGTCCCCTTCTTTCCACGGCAGCTCACTGCTTCCCTTGAATGCCAGCCACATCCCCATACTATGCCACTCACTACATCCAGCTTGTTTGATGCCACAATAAAAGAAACCTTTATGCTCATATCTTAACCTTAGATGTACAGTAAAGTCTCTTTATGTTCTAATATGGTACTTGCGCCCATTATTTCAGAGATTTCACAAGGTGAATGTTATTTGTTTTTCTGTGCAATGTATTCCAATATTTTCTAGCCGGTACATTTTATATATAAGAGTAATTCTAATCAACCATACAAAAAATATTCTTTCAGCAAGCAACAGATCAAGAAATACTCTCTGGCCAGTATGGACCCTTCACATGTTTTAAATGCTGGCAGTCTTTGCTTGGAGCCTCCATCAGTCTACCACCCTCTGCCTCTGCCATCATTCTAGCAATTCTTTTCATCTCTCCAAACTCCGCCTTTTGTAAAACCATTGATTTGACTTCTCTCGTGTTTTAAATTCATGTCACTACGGGAAATATTTCATTCTGCTCTTGATTATAACTTATTATTTAAAATTCAATTTATTGCACTTCATTGTAAAGTCCTCGAGTGTAGAGTCAATTCTGATTTTGACAGCATCGTTTCTAGGAACCTTTCACCTAGTAGGTGGCAAATTTATAAGAAAGGAGGAAATAACAGTGGCTCATAAGGATCTCCTTAGGATTCAATGAGGTCATCCATTAAATAAGAATGTTAGAAGTAATGATTATTATGCTTTGTTTTGAAAGTCCCCACAAAAGGAATCTGGAGCACAAGGCAAGCCCCTCAGAAATAGCAACCATGTTATTTTATCATAGTTCAGTGCTCGGCTCAAAGGAAACACTCAGTAACTGACTATTATTATCGCTGCTTAACAAAAGGGTGTTGAGTCAAAGCTGGGTGAATGGAGTTGGCAGAGATGCGCATTATGTGCAACAGCCTTTGGGCCTAGGGAGAGTTCCATTCATCATTCTGCTATTAGTTTTCTATTTAATCTGCTCTTTTATTTTTCTATGTGAGTGGCTGGGACTCTCCGATTAAAAATCGCCAGAGCAGGAAAATGAATTTAGTGTCTTCGGTAGTCCTAACAGCCACATCAGATTAACTGCCAGACTGATTCAACTATGCACAAATTAGATATTAAGATAGATGAAAAGAATCCAATTGGACAAAAAAAATGATTTTGAGACTGCATAGATCAAATTAATTTTCTTCCTTTGTGCAGTTCAGTTCAGTTCAGCCCTTCACATATACGGAGCAAGCACTGGAGGGGATAGCGAGAAAAATGTCCCTGTTGCTAAGGAGTTTATAATCAACTGTGAAGATCTTAGGGTGATGGAAGGAATATGCTGTCTGTACAAAACCCTAATATAAGTCAATGGAAATCTATTTCATGAGGTTTTGATGAATTCTGAGGTTCTGTAGAAGAATGTATTGTCTCCCTAGTGAGGGAATGATGGGATGGAGCAGGGCAAAGATACTGCTGGTTGGGCAGTGTGATTCTAGGTCTCAAATGAAGACAGCAATGTGTTATCCCTGAAGAGCTTATAGAGTCCACGAAACTCTAGGACTGACTACTAGCAGGATGGTGTAGACACTTTCTAAAAGGAGTCATCTGTCATCAGTAAACTCGAGGAAGTATGCAGTACAAATTCATGCAAACACTAAATCCCCAGTACAAGTGTCAGGAGCTGTGGCTCGCAGAAGGGACTGAGCTCCATTCTCAAGAATAGGACCAAGTCTTCATAAAAGGAGTTCGTTCCTCTTTCCCTTCTGCCAACCTAAGACACAGTGTTCCTCCTGTCCAGAGGACTCAGCATTCAAAATGTCATCTTGGACACAGACCTCATCCCTGATCAAATGCTGGCACCTTAATCTTGAATGTCATTGTCTCTAGAATTATGAGAAATAAAATTCTTATATATATTACCCTGTGGTAATTGTTTCAGGACCATAAGATGGACTAAGACAAAATCATATCAAACTAATCTTTTCTAGAAGATCTGTGATTATTAAATTGGTACAAATGAGAAAGGAAATATATATAAAGCAGCCATATTTCAGGAGAGCCTTGGGGGGAAACTAGAAGAAAAATGAGGAACATTAAAATTGATGAATTGAATTTTTGTATCCAAAGGGTACTGATTAATAGATAAATGTTACCCTGAAGGACACTGTCTAGTATCTTTTCATGGGCATCTAACTTTAACACTACTTGATTTATATTGAAGCAGAAACCTCTGTAAAGATATAGAAGATATGCTCGCTCATTAATCGTCATATAAACTGGAGTGGAAAAAATGGCAACAAACAAATACTGACAAAATCATCCAATGGTCTTCCTGATGTTGATATTATGGTTCAAATATACCAAGTCTAATCATTCTTGGTATATTTGTGGTCAAAATGTGGGCTGGAGAGATGGTTCAATGGTAAGAATACTTGTTGCTCTTGCAGAGGACCCAGATTTGGGTCTCAGCACCCACATGGTGGCTCACACTGATCCTAACTGCAATTCTAGGGGATCCAAAGCCCTCTTCTGACTTTCATGGGGAGCCCGCACACACAGGCATGCTTTCAGGCACACTCAGACATACATTCAGGTAAAATGCTAATAAACAGAATATAGAATAAATCGATCTAAAATAATTTAAAAATAAAAACAACAGAAGGCCAACTGTATGTGGAAGAGATGGTGGAGATGTGATCATGTAGCAGTAAAATAAACCTCTAGGTTTAATTAGTTGATGGTGTTGAGTAAAAAGTATTACAGAACCAATGAACCTATCACCACCACCACCTCCGCCTCTGCCCCAGCTTAATGAGCTCTTGGTCGTGTTTATACGAAGACTGTCTCTGGAGAGGCAGGAGTGGCTCTGCCAGTCACAGTACATCGAGAGCACAGTGCACATGCACTGTGTGTGCCTGAGCGTGACATGCAAAGCCCAGAGTACAATTATGTGTGTGAAGCCGCTACCAACATATTCCATTTAGAACATGTACGGGCCCTGAAGGTCACGGATCTGGATTACAGACATCTGAGCAGAAATATGTGAAAACGTGTCAAGTGACCCAAGAGCTGTCTTATGAGGAAAGCAATTTGATTTCTTTCATGCGGCCTCGAAAGGCAGAACTCGACCAGCAATCCTAATGAAAAGAATGTGGAATCCAGCGTATTAACTTGTCTCAAAGTGAGAGTTGTTTGTCTGTGCAAAGCACACCTGCTGCAAAGTTTCCTACCAACCGGGGCAGACGTGAGCAGGTAAGCTTAGGTTTGTTTCTTTTTCTTTTCTTCTTAATTGCTTCCCTTGACTTCCTAATTTGGCTTCACCTTTATCTGAGCAATGGCAGGAGAAAATGAAAGGCTGAAAAAGAGAAAACTGTAGATAGGTGTGTGTGTGTGTGTGTGTGTGTGTGTGTGTGTGTGCACCACAAGTGTGCATGTCTGGACGGCTTGAGAATCAAATCCAGGATCCCAATGCCTGTTAGGCAAACATTCCACTCACAAAATTATACCCTGAGTTTGCTATTTCTAATTCTTCCACTGACCTTACTTAGCATGATGAGGATTTTACTGAGCTAAGAAAAGAGGCGGATGTGAGGGTGCTTGGGTTAGATGGTAGACTCCAAGGAAGAAAAGTCCTCCAACTAAGGAGTGAAGGAAATGGGGCAGTAAGGTGGAGATGGCTCTAAGCAATTTGCATTTGCCCGCCCCCTGACTCATGGATTGGTGATGGGTATGGGATGGGATGAGCAGAAATGATGCTGCTGCTGATGTTGGCCACTGTTGGAGAGGGTAAAGACAAAGGCTGATTCTAGAGAAAGACATTGGAAAGGAAGTGTGATAAGCCAGGAGGTTGAAGAAATTCCGGTCAGCTCAAGCATGGCTCTAGCAGGGCTTGCCCTTCTCCTCTCTTCTCTCTGCCTTACTAAAAACCATTGGATTGCATTCCTGAAGCTAACTCCTTATTTGGCCAATCTCTCCTTCTGAGGCTGACTACCAAGGTGGTTCCTTTCTCCCCACCTCTCACTCTGTTTCCGTCATAGTACACAGGGGGCCTTCTGTCCACTCCGTTCCAGCTGTGGCTTACTCTGAACTCCTGGTCTAAATAATAGCGGACTGGAAGACTGTTCTCACAATCCTTCTCCCTTCTCTTGCTTGGTTTCTAATATCTTTTTACAGGGGAACTAAATCTTGAGACAACCCCAAATGTTTGGCTTTCTGGCAACCGATTAGAACAGACTGTGACACCCGAACACAAAGGGGGAGCCAGGAAGTGCCCTGTCACAGGAGTAGGCAGGCGAAGCACAAATTTTCAGAGACCTGTTGTTGCATTTCTGAAAAAGAACATTGGAATGCTTTGAGACTGGAGCTTTGGGGTTCTGTGGCTGTAGATGGAATCCACTGTCATCCCAGGTAACTGGACCTTGATCGCCAAGACTGGCTCAACCAACCACATGCCATTGTTGGTCACTGATGACTGTGATGGTTAATATCATCTTGACAGGCTCTGGGGTCCCCTAGGAGATAACCCTCTCAGCCAACCTATGAGGAATTATCTTGATCAGGCTGAAGAGGGAAGATCCACTCTAAACATGCCACACCTTTTCACGGACTTGGGTTCCAAAAGGAAGAAAGCTATGTGGGTACAAGAATTCACTGCCCTCTGCTTCTTGACCGCCAATGCAGTGTGACAAGCTGGTCCCCTGCTCCTACCGCCATGCCTTCCCCTCCACGATGGACTGTGTCTTCCTGGAACTGTAAGCCCAGTTGAGCCCTTCTTTCCTACCATTGCTTTTCACAGGATATTACACATACCACCGCAATGTCAAATTAACTATGACAGGGCCCAAAGCAGGTCAGTGTCTGACCATCTCCGGAGTCTCTTTCTTTTTCCTGTTCTTGTTCCAACAGACTCTGCAATCTGAGTGCTGGACCTCAAACAGCTTTCAGTTTCTGAAGTGTGTCTTCAAACGATAACTCACAAGTAAGTAGGATTTGTTTATCTTTCCTATTCATGAGAAAGTCTGTCCTGAAGATGGCTGTATTTAGTGGCAAGTGGCAAGTATCTATAAGGACATCTCTCTTAGAAGTGTTTCTAAGCAATTTCACATATACGTGATCTTCAGAAAGTCCTTGCGTGGGGGTGACTTTGTAAAATAGCCGAAGGCGCGCTAACAACCATCTGTACATGGCATTTAAAAGGAAGTTAAATTTGCCTCTCATATTTTATTTGGACTTCAATGCTTCTTAGCCACAGGGTAGAATTTGCCTTCTCGGTTAAATAGCCTTATTTTGCTTGTCATGGAATCTGGAATAAGGCCCTGTGCACAACTGTGTGAGGCAGTTGTCTTAGATTTCACATTTTTCTTTATGACACTATTTGTCCAGATGGCTACTGCCCTTCCTACTACCCCGACGAAGTTTTAAAGACAGTGAGGAAGATTTTTCTGAATACCTTAGACACTCAGCTTTGTCTTCAGAAGCAGCTTAAGAACCAGCAAGATGGCTCAGTGGGTAAAGGCCTTATGACCCGAGTCCAATACCCAGAGCCTATATGGTGAAAGGAGAGAACAGACTCCCTTGAGTCCACTGCTGACCTACATACAGACACTCATACACAGTGAGACACACACAGACACACACATACACACAGTGGAATGCACATGTGCACACACACAGACATATACACACACAGTGGCATGCACACACATACACATATAAATAAATAAAAGTGGAAACTGTCAGCATTTTTTAAAAGTAGTTCATGAATACTCCATTCTACCAACTGGATGGGAGTTAATCACTGGACTCACATGGCCTGGGGGGGCCGGATGTGTTAATGTTACCTTGTAAAATGACGAGACTACAAAAGTCACTCCCTGTCTCTCCTCCCCTGAATTCACTCTTCAATGAAAGGCTCGTTTTATTTCCTGTGTTGAGACCACGAATATGACAGGATCATCTCTAAGTGTCCCATCATAGCTCGCCTCACCATTCCGACTGACTGGGCCTGTGGTCATGCAGTAGATCTGGGTGATGTTAATCTATGTGGAAGGCATCCTACTAGGTCAGCTTCTATTCAGGGGTGCTCTCTTGATTAATCAAGAAACTACTTTCCATAATAGAATATATTAAAACTAGGCTTCTCGTTAGAATTAAACGCATGAGAAAGCTCATCTATTTTCAGAGAGCTCTGACTTAGAAGAAATCTAGTAAATTCTGCCTTAAAGAAAGTGGCTTTGTTGGCAGTTACTTCGAATCATCTTGCAGCCACAAGGAAGCCCTAAGCCGCACATGTAGAAGGGTCTTAGTGAGATGGATTGCAAAGGGGCAGGAAATCTGATTAGGCGGGCGACCCATCCTAATCAAAAACTAAGAGCGTCAGCTGAACACAGCCCTGCCGCTCCCAGCTGACTGCAATGGAAACCCTTCCCCAGGAGCCTTTTCTTCCCCACTTAAGCTCCGTGCATTCCTCCCACCCCCTAGCTCTCTTAATATCCTGGTCTTCAGTTTCTAACAAGCTAGGTCTGTGATAATTGCGATTTTGTTACAAGATGTAAATGCAATCCCAGCTGTGTGGCAGAGCTCAAAAAAAGGCATCTGTGTAAATACGATTGTATTTGTAATCTCATCCCCACTCCAACCCCCAGCCTTTGATAGGATTAGGATTAACTGAAGTCTAGCGCCCAGGTAAATTGGCACTGACTGAAACCCATCTGTGTTTCTGAGGGTGCGTGTGTGGGGGTGGTGTTAATCAGACTATTGTGATCAGGTTCTCAAGCATGAGAGACGCGTTTGTTGGCTGACATGGTTGGGTGGGCACTCTTTTTGCGGAACCAGGTAGCAGCAACCACATGAGGGCTTCGTGTCTTTCATCATGGCATCGTGTTCTGAAATGGACCACCTGCAAGGTAATCTAGCAAGGCTGCGGGTCGAGCTAACCCACGAATAGACCATATCCAGGAATGGGGAAGTGTTTAGTTCCCAGGTGGATGCAGGAAGCTCTAGCCTTGGCAAGCTGTTGACTAGTCTTCTCCCAGCAGTAGGAGAGACAGGCTGCCAACACAGCCCTGTGTGGGCACACCAAGTACATGTATTGTCTGCTGAGATGAGCAAATAGGTAGACACTGAATTTCCTAAAGATGGAGAAAATTTGGGCCACAAATATATCGTAATGATGTGTTCAGCCTTTGTAAGGTGTGCTGGCTACAGGTATGAACTCTGCACTGTCGGCTCAGCTCTGGCCTGTAATTCTCAAAGGGTTCCTTTCTACATCTGTGTCTTATTTATGTTTCTATTGTCATGACAAAATACCACACGCAAGACAACTGATGAGAGACTTTAATTTGGGGGACTTGTGGTTCCAGAGGGTTAGAGTCCATGACCCGCACGGTGGGGAACATGGCGGCAGGCAGGCAGCAGGAAGGCAGGGAAGGAGAAAGGAAGGGAGGTGGCAGACAGGCAGGCAGGCAGGCAGGGCATTGGAACAGGAGCTGAGAGCTTACACTTTGAGACAACAATCACAAGACAGAGAGTCTGCTAATAGGGGATGGTGGGAGTCTTTTGGAAACCCACTCCCAGTGGCAAACCTCCTCCATGGCTACACCACCTAATCCTTCCCAAACATTCTCCAACAAGGCCACACCTCCTAATCCTTCCCAAACAGTTCCACAAACTGGGGACCAAGTAGTCAAATATATAATCCTATGGGCCATTCTCATTCAAAGCACCACCAATTGCCAGCAGGATGCTATCTGCACTCTAAGGAAAAATCCAAGGCCTCAAACAATTGCCATGTGTGGTCTGAGTCAACGCACTAGAAGAATTTTCTGTGACTTTGGCATTGAAATCTTGCTTGTAGAGACTACTTAGTTTGTGAAGAAAGACTTAAGACTTACATAATTTTAGGAATCTGTGTCACCAAAATTTATACAAAACTGGATACAGAGGTTTCTAATCAAATTAAAAATATACCTACCCCATCACCTAGTGTATGTTTACAAACTAAAGCAAGGATATTCCTGGCAGCCTGAATCATAATATGTCCACACTTCAGGGGTTTTAGAAATTTGAGATTGTGCACCATCAGCTTTGCACATTAGAAGATAAGTCAGATTCAAATCTTTTGTTTTATCAGAGAAAAATTCTCCCTTAAATCAATAAATGGTTATTAGCCAACATTATCCTGTAACTATTTTTATTTATTTTTATTTTTTGTTCTCTCATATATTATATCCTGACTGTAGTTTCCCCTCCCTTCCCTTCCCCCAGTCTCTTCCCCACCTCTCTCAGATCCACGCCCCCATTCTGCCTCACCTCAGAGAATAGCCAGCTTCCAGGAGCATCAACCAAACACAGCGTAATGAGCTACAATAAGACCAGGCACATGCCATCACATCAAGGTTGGACTAGGGAACCCATAGGAGAAAAAGGGTCCCATAAGTAGGCAGAAGTCAGAGACCACCCCCACTCCCACTATTAGGAATTCCACAAGAACAGCAAGCTATTCAGCCATGACATTTATGCAGAGGACCTAGGTCAGACCCATACAGGCTCCCTGATCTCTGTGAGCCCTCATGAGTCCCAGTCAGTTGATTCTGTGGGCCATGTTCTCATGTTTTTCTAGATCCCTCTGGTTCCTCCTATTCTTCCCCACCCTCCTCCACAGGAATTCCCGGGCCGGCCTGATGTTTGGCTCTGAGATTCTGCATCTGCTCCCATTAGTTGCTGGATGAAGTCTCTCTCTGGTCTCATTGATGATTCTGCTAGGCTCCAGTCCTAGAAAATTTTGCAGGCAGGACAAACCATAGGATGAAGGTTTTGTGGCTGGGTTGGTATCCCAGTTCCTCCACTTGAGGCCTTGCCTGGTTACAGAAGATGGCCAGTTCTGGCTTTGTGTTCCCCATTACTAGGAGTCTTTGCCAGGGTTTCTCTTCTAGATACCATGGAGTTTTCATTGTGCTAGGTTTCCACCTTGTCTCCAAATGCCTGCGAACTCTCCCAGTATTCTGTCTATTTGATCCTTCCTGTTTCCAACCATACCTGCCCCCAGTCCACCCACAAAGTCTAGTCTATTACCCCTTCCCAGGGGATCCTTGAATTCCTGCCTAATCCCTCCTTGTTACTTAGCCTCTCTGGGTCTGTGGATTAACATTGGATTTACAGCTAATATTTACTTATAAGCAAGTACATATCATGTTTGTCTTTCTGGGTCTGGGTTACTCGGGATGATTTTTTTCTAGTTCCATCCATTTGCCTACAAACATGAAGTCATTGTTTACAACAGCTGAGTAATATTCCACTGTATAAATGTACCACATTTTCTTTATCAATTCTTCGGTTGAAGACATCTATCGTTTTTTTGTCTATAGTTTCTGGCTATTGTGAAAAAAGTTGCTACGAACATAGTTGAACAAATATTCTTATGATAGGATAGAGTTTCCTTGGGGTGTATTCCCAGGAGTGGTTTAGCTACATCTTATGACAGATCTATTCCCAGTTTTCTGAGAAACCACCACAATGATTTTTCAAGTGGCTATGCAAGTATGCAGCTCTACCAGCAGTGGAGGAGTGTTCTCCTTGCTCTACATCCTTGCCAACATGAGTCGTCACTTGTATTTTTGATCTTAACCATTCTGGCAGGTATAAGATGGAATCTTAAAGAAGTTTTGATTTGCATTTTCCTGATGGCTATGGGTGGCATTCTTTCATAAAACAAACCAACAGCAGCAACAACAACAAAAAAAATTTCAGCCATTTGAGATTCCTCTGTTGACAATTCTCTGTTTAGATCTGTACCTCATTTTTAATTGAATTATTCAATTTTTTGGTATCTAGTTTCTTGAGTTCTTTATATGTTTTGGATATTAGCCCTCTGTCAGATTTGGAGTTGGTGAAAATCCTTTCCCATTCTGTAGGCAGCCATTTTGTCCTATTGACAGTGTCCTATACTTACAGAAGGCTTCTCCCTTTCATGAGGTCCCATCTTAGTGCCTACACTATTGGTGTTCTGTTCAGGAAGTTGAATTCTGTACCAATGCATTCAAGGCTATTCTCTACTTTCTACTCTATCAGTTTCAGTGTATCTGGTTTTATGTTGAGGTCTTTGATCTACTTAGACTTGAATTTTGTGTGGTGTCATAAATATGGATCAATTTGCATTCTTCTACATGTGAACACCCAGTTTGACCAGAACCACTTGTTGAAGATGCTTTCTTTTATTCCGTCAAATATTTCTGACTTCTTTATCAAAAACCTGGTTTTCATATTTGTGTGGATTTACTTCTGAATCTTCAGTTTGATTCCATTAATCAACTTGTCTCTTTTTATAACAGTACCATGTGGTTTTTATTACTACAGCTCTGGAGTATAGCTTGAATGCAGGGGTGGTGATACCTCTGAAAGTGAAAGTTCTTTTATTGTATAGGACTGTTTATTCTGAGGTTTTTGTTTTTCCACATGACAATGAGTATTGTTCTTTCAAGATCTGTGAAGAATTGAGTTGGAATTATGATGGGAATTTTGTTGAATCTATAAATTGCTTTTCATAGGATGGATATTTTTACTATGTTTATCCTGCTGTCCCATGAGCATGGGAGATCTTCCCATTTACTGATATCTTCTTCAATTTCTTTCTTCAAAGACTCCAAGTTTTTAATCATACAAGGCTTTCTCTTCCTTGGTTAGAGTTACCCAAAGATATTTTATATAATTTGTGTGGCTCTTGTGAAGGGCGTTGTTTCCCTGATTTCTTCCTCAGTCCATTTATCATTTATATATAGAAAGGCTACTGATTTTTCAGTTGATCTTGTATCCAGTCACTTCCCTGAATGTGTTAATCAGCTGTAGGAGTCTGTGGTAGACTTTTTGGGGTTGCTCATGCATATTATTGTATCCTTTGCAAATAGTAATACTTTAACTTCTTCCTTTCCAGTTTGTATCCCCTTGATCCCTTTTAGCTGTCTTATTGCTCTAGCTAGAACTTCAAGTACTATATTGAATAGATATGGATAGAGTGGACAGCCTTGTCTTGTTCCTGATTTTAGTGAAATTGCTTTGAGTTTCTTTTTATTTAAGTTTATATTGGATACAGGCTTCCTTTAAATTGCCTTTATTATGTTTAGGTATGTCCTTTGTATCCCTGAATCCCTCTAAGACTTTGATGTCTTAAATTTTGTCAAAGGATTGTTTCAGCATCTAATGAAATTACAATGCGTTTTTTTCTTTCAGTATATTTATATAGTGGATTACATTGACAGATTTTTGTATGTTGAATCATCCCTGCATATCTGGGATGAAGTTTAATTGATCCTGGTGAATGATCTTTTTGGTGTGTTCTTGGATTCAGTTTTCAAGTATTTATTGAGTATTTTTGCATCAACGTTCTTGAGGGAAATTGGTCTGGAATACTCTTTCTTTGTTGAGTCTTTGTGTGGTTTGGGTAGCAGAGAATGGCCTCATAAAATAATTTGGGCAATATTCCATCTGTTTCTATTTTGTTGAATAATTTGAGGGGTATTGGCATTAGGTCTTCTTTCAAAGTCTGGAAGAACCCTGAGCTTTTGTTTGTTTTTTGTTTTGTTTTGGTTGGGAGATTTTAATAACTGCTTCTATTTCCTAAGGGACTAGAGGTCTATTTACATTGTTTATCTGATCGTGATTAAACTTTGTCAAGTGATATCTATTAAGAAAATTGTCCTTTTCTTTAGATTTTCCAATTTTGTGGAGTACAGGTTTTTGAAGTATGACTTTAATGACTCTTTGGATTTCCCCTGTGTCTGTTGCTATGCCCACCTTTTCATTTCTAACTTTGTTAATCTCTCTGTATGTCTTTTAGTTTGTTTGGTTAAGGGTTTGTGTAGTTTGTTGATTTTCTCCAAGAACCAACCCTTTGTTTCATTGATTCTTTGTACTATGCTCTTTGCTTCTATCTTATTGATTTCAGCCCTGAGCTGGATTATTTCCTGCCTTCTTCTCCTCTTGGGTGTGTTTGCTTCTTTTGTTCTAGAACTTGCAGGGGTATTGTTAAATCCTTAGTATTAGATCTCTCAAAATTCTTCATGAAGGCTACAAACTTTTCTCTTAGCACCACTTTCATTGTTGTGTTCATTTTCATTGAATTCTAAGAAGCCTTTAACCTCTTCTTTATTCTTTTCTTGACCTAGTGGTAGCTCAGTAGAGAGTTATTCAGTACCCATGAGTTATAGACTTTCTATTGTTTATGTTATTGAAATGCAGTTTTAATCTGTAGTGGTCTGATAAGATACAGGGGATTATTTCACTTGAGACTTGCTTTGTGACCAAGTATATGGTCAATTTTGGAGATTATTTCATGAGGTGCCAAGAAAAAGGTTTATTCCCTTGTCTCTGGGTGAAACATTCTGTAGATGTCTGTTAGGTCCATTTGAATCATAACATTGTTAATCCTGTTATTAGTTTCTGTCTGGATGACATGTCCATTAGTGAGCATGGGGTATTGAAGTCTTCCACTATTAATGTGTGGGGTTTGATGTGTGATTTAAACTTTAGTAATGCTTCTTTTACAAATGTGAGTGCCTTTGCTAATTTTGGTATTCTTTCTCTGCCTTTTAGTTAGTTTGGATAAAGACAAAAGTTGGTTTTCTCAAAGTACCAACTCTTTGTTTTATTGATTCTTTGTATTGTTCTCTTTGTTTCTATTTTATTGATTTCAGCCCTCAGTTTCATTATTTCCTGCCATTTATGCCTCTTAGGTGTCTTTGCTTCTTTTTGTTCTAGAGATTTCAGGTGTGCTATTAAGTTGCTAGTATGAGATCTCTCCAATTTCTTTTTGAAGGCACTTAGTACTATGAACTTTGCTCCTAGCACTGATTTCATTGTGTTCGATAAGTCTGGGTATGTTTTGCATCCATTTTCACTGAATTCTAGGAATTCTTTATTTTGGCCTTTACCCAGTAGTCATTCAGTAAGGAGCTGTTCAGTTTCCATGAATTTGTAGGCTTTCTGTTGTTGTTAAAATCCACCTTTAATCCCTGGTGAACTGATAGGATGCATGGGGATAAATTTTATTTATCGGTTAAGACTTGCTTTGTGACAGAATACATGGACAATTTTGGAGAATGTTCTGGGAGGTGCTGAGAAGAAGGTATATTCTTTAGTGTTTGGATGAAATGTTCTGTAAATATCTGTTAGTGTAAGCCCCAGTCTCTGACCTCCATCTTTGGAGGCCCTGTCCCTGTGCCTGCCAAGTCTTGACCCTCCGGAGGGTCAAGATAAGCCCACCAAAATCTTGACCACTCCCCAGTCTATTAAAACTGCTTCCCTGGAAAGTTCCACGGTGGTCTCTTTCCTCTCCCCCAGTGGTCACATTTGCGGCCTCCCGGTTCCCCCTCGGGACCACACGAGAGTGCAAGAATCCCAATAAACCTGGATATTTCTTAATTTGGTTTGCTGTGATTTGGCTTGATTGGGATTTTTGCATCAGCAGAGAGCTCACATTAGGAAAAATTCCTAACAGTTAGGTCATTGGATTTATAATGTCTGTTAGCTCCAGTATTTCTCTGTTTAGTTTTTTTCTGGCAGACCTGTCCATTGGTGAGAGTGGGGTGTTGAAGTCTCCCACTATTAATGTGTAAGGTTTGATGTGCAACTTAAGCTTTAGTAATATTTCTTTCCCAAATGTCATACATGCAGGCAAAACATCCATATATATAAATGAAACAAATTAAATAATTAAAAAGAGATTCTTTTTTTCTGTCCATGTCCTGAAATTTTAAGTGAGTCTGAATTCAAAAAAATCAAGACTTAATTAATTTGGCGGAAGAGACAGATTAGCTCTACTGTGGTTATTGTTGGCTTCTTTTCCCTTGGGTTAGAGTGAAATCAGAAAGAAAAAAGGAGAGCAGAAATATCTGAAAAAGTATAGTTTGGAAATGTAAACACTGTTAAACTTTCTGAACAAGTGGGTACTGACAAGACAGGAAGAACCAAATGACCATAGTTGTAAAAAGAGATTAGAAGGCCCCCAGATCCAATCTTCAAAAATAAGTATAGCCCTCACCATTCATCAAGGGAACTCTCTATGGAGACCTTTACAGAAAATCACAGCCAATCAAAATTCAGAGCTGTTGAGCCCAATCTACAGATCAATTCCATGCCTAAGGCTCAGGGAACATTGCAGAAGAGGGAGTGGAAAGATTGTAGAAGCCAGCGGGTTAGGGAGTTTGCTGTGAGATTTTGTCTCCTAGAAATGTCACCTGTAATACCTCACCAATATGACTGCCTAACCATGAGCTAAATAAGGACTACAGCAATAATAACAATTGATATGCCCAAGTGGACAGGGGAAGCCCACAGGGGAATCCTATACAAGGAACTAGAGAATGCTGAGAGTTGGGGAAATAATCTTAGCAGGAATATTTCTAAGGAATAGTCTAGTGAAATAACCTTTTAACATTACTTTGATTTTTATAACTTGGTTGGACTGTTCTCCCACATGACTTTGTAGATAGCCATATCATGTTGTAGATAGCAATGTCAAAGGCTTAGATCTGCCTGCTAGAGTATAAAAATGCAAAGTCATTTGAAAAGAAAGTGCCTGAGAGAATACCTGGAAGACAGTGCCCCAAGGGCACTCCATTCTGTTGTGTGAAGATAGGCTAGCTTATAACCGAAATAACCACACAGAAATTGTATTAATTAAATTACTGCTTGGCCCATAAGCTCTAGCCTCTTATTGGCTAACTCTCACATCTTGATTCAACCCATTTCTAATAATCTGCATGTCACCACGAGGTCATGGCTTACCAGGAAAGATTCAGCATGTCTGACCTGGTAGCTTCATGGCGGCTCTCTCCGACTCCTTCTTCCCAGCCTTTAGTTTTATCTACTTCGCCTACCTAAGTCTGCCCTATCAAAAGGCCAAGACAGTTTCTTTATTCAACCAATGAAAGCAACANGGCTAACTCTCACATCTTGATTCAACCCATTTCTAATAATCTGCATGTCACCACGAGGTCATGGCTTACCAGGAAAGATTCAGCATGTCTGACCTGGTAGCTTCATGGCGGCTCTCTCCGACTCCTTCTTCCCAGCCTTTAGTTTTATCTACTTCGCCTACCTAAGTCTGCCCTATCAAAAGGCCAAGACAGTTTCTTTATTCAACCAATGAAAGCAACACACAGACAGAAAAACCTCCTACACCACCATGCCAACAGAAAACTTTAGGATTAATGTCAAGCTCAGCCGTCCAGGTCACCTGAGATTTCACCCGAGATGCAAGGAAGCCAGTCTCCACCCTGAGCTGGCTGCAGAGCCGGATGTTTTTACTTGAGTTGATCTCACAAGCATGCAGAATGCAGGGGCTACATTTTCATGGAGGCTTGCACCAAGGTTTTGGAAAGCCATGGACTCCAGGCAGCACAGGGCAGGGTGCACTGAGCTACTAAGGAGATAAAATAAAGCTATGAAAGTGAAGCCTAAGTTATGGCAGGATTCTGGGACATCTGCTGAGGAAAACTACAAAAGCTGGATTAAAAGAGGACCAAGATATACTGCAGGCAACAGAGACGTACCAATCCTGTTGGAACTCCAATGCCACCATCACTGCTCTGTCCGGCATCAATGCCGGATGTGGAACTTTGGGACTTGGTGTCTGTGATGCTGAATCTCAATCTTGTTTTCTCTTTCTTCACTACTCTCTAGGTTTCCCCTTTCAGAATGGGAATGTTTATCCACTGCCATTGTAGATTGGAAATGTGTTATTTTTTTAACTGATAAGGAATGATAATGAATAGTCTTTAGGCCTCAGAATAATGTTGAGGGTGCTAAAATTACAGGGACTTTTAAAGACTTACTGCATACATTCTGAGTCTGCACATGAGATGTCCAAGAGGGGGTAGGAGGAATTTGTGGCTTAGATATGAAATCTCCCCCACAGTCCTGTGTGTTTGCTAATTTGTTCTCAGCTATTGGCACACTATCTGGGAGGTAGCAGGACTTAGTGGGAC
This sequence comes from Ellobius talpinus, assembly GCA_001685095.1. Taxonomy (NCBI): domain Eukaryota; kingdom Metazoa; phylum Chordata; class Mammalia; order Rodentia; family Cricetidae; genus Ellobius; species Ellobius talpinus. The sequence goes on along the minus strand of LOJH01004537.1, from coordinate 10,467 downwards.
TTGAAGGTTTGAAGGTTACAAGTTGGTTCTAGTTCTGGCCCAAATTCTCCTTGCTTCCAGATGACTACTATGATGTCACCAGCCCCCTCACATTCCATTGCCACATCTGCCTCCCCATGCCACTATGCCTTCATGCTACTGTGGGCAGCATTGTCTGAACTCTGAAGCACAGTAACTTTTCCCTCTGCTAAGCTGTTTCTATAATGTGTTTTGTCTCAGTGACAAGAAAAGCAACTAATAATATACGTCCAGCTTTTGAAAGACAAATGTTCATTGCAGGCAAAAGCATGAAAGAAGTCTGTAATTACATACTGCACTACTACTCAGCAGCAAGCAAGACAGTACTGATCCATGCTATAATAACATGGATGCATCGTTCTCACATTCCTCAAAAGAAACTGCATGGGTGTTTCCATTGCTTGATGGTCTAGAATGGGCGAAATTAATATCTTACACTATTTATTGGAACGGAAAAAATCTGAACTCTAATAAGAGTGCAAAATGGAGCAAAGGCTTTAAAAAACAGATTTATTGATTTAATGTGTTAGCATATTTTGCCTGGTGCCCTTGGAAGTCAGGAGAGAGTTACGGATCCCCTGGCACTGGAATTACAGATTGTTGTAAACCACCATGTGGGTGCTGGGAACTGAACCCAGGTCTTCTGTAGGAACAATGAGTACTCTTAACCATTGAGCCATCTCTCTCGTCCCTGGTACCAGGACTTTAAATTATTCTTATAAAATTAAACATACAGCTCACCTATTTTTGTTACCATATTTCTCTTGTTATGTGGCTAACAAGTGAAATAAGACCCATTTTTACATGAAAATTTGTATGTGAATGTTTTGAGTGTATTTATTCATAAACTAAATCTAGTGATAAACCTGTACTTCTTCCCTGTGGAGTCAAACCCATGCCATGGCATACCAATAGAATACCAGTACTAATATAAAAATATAATATCGATATACTAATACAAAACAAGGTAGCAGTTAAAAAGGAACAGAATACTCACATACTCAACAAGTGTAGATTCAGTGATGCATGTTAATGAAACTAGGATTTAATGGCTGTGTGAAAAATAATCTCACTTATGTGACATTCCTCAGAAAATAGATTAGTGACAGCAACTGCAGACCACCAAGGGCATGGGGAGAACAGAGAGTAACAAAAAGTCTTCTGTCTTAATTGTGATTTCTACTAGTCTGTTCACTTGTGAAAACTGGTGGAACTCTGGCTTTATTTCTAGAGGTTTCTCCTTCTACAGAACTGCACGTGTTATAGGTTCTCACGGGAAAGACCCCGGGGAGAAGACTCAATGAATTAGACACAGGGAATTCCCACTAGAAAACCTGGCTCTGGCATCCATTGAAACTCCTCATCTTTTAACATTGCTGCCCCACAGGCTGCAAGAGTCAGGAGACTCTGCTTCAAGGCATTTTTTGTCTCAGACCTTCACCTGGGCACCTGTTTATTAGATTATAGAAATCATTTCTATTGCTATAGAAAGCCCCAATTGTAAGAGAAGACTTTAATCAGCCTAGTGACATCAAGCAAGGTAAGAAATTGACAGATTGAATGGCTCAATGTGATGGGTGCTAGCTAAGGCTCAGCCACGTATCTTCCATCACACAGCCAGAAGGAAGTCTATAACAGGAAGTCTTGTTTGTGCCTGGAAGAATGGAAAAGACTTCGGGGAGCAAATATCTCTCTCATGCTCTGAAGTCTGTTAAAATAAAAGTGAACTGCTTTGCTTACCAAAGCTTTGGCTTACACCTGGGGAACTGCTCATGTCTCTACTATTACATTCCTTATCATTCACAAACTCTTCTCCTAGACTAAAAAAAGGGGGGGGCATGAAGAAGGTGATCATGCATCTGCCAGAGGAAGTAGAGTTGGAAGGAACCTTGTAGTTCTGAATGAGGCTTATGAATTATTTGTGGTTTAAAACAACATCTCTCCTTGTTTACTGTGACAGCAGAGAATCAATAGAGGTTGAACAGTCATTGATGCAGCCTGAGTGTTATTTGACACAGGACACAATAGGCGGGTCACCAACTACTTTATGTAGATGCTTATGAGCTGGCTTAAATGTCAGAGGCAAGATAGTATGGATGCTGAACACAGAGACCATTCTAGGTGCTGTGAATGAATTTGAAAATGTTAAAGCAATGGCCCTGTAAGGAGGTCCCTTCGATGAGTACTAACCCTACCTTTCAGTTGTTGTTCATTAGCTACTCCCATGAGTAGCTGCTGAGAGTCGTGCACTTTGGAGAGGGATGGTTGCAACAACCCAAGGCAGGTCATCATTAGGAATGAAGGGAGCCAAAGAGTGTCCTATCATCACACTGAAACTGCTGGGTAGCAGTGGGACATGCCAGCTGAGCTCCTGGTGAACCGCACCGACTGTGAGAGAGTCAGGACAAACAGGTGAGCTTCACAAGCAAAATGGAAATACATGCGGATCTTCTGTATGCTCCACAGATTGAGTGTCTCGAGCAAAGCGGAGATCTATACAGATACTTGATGTGCTCCACCAATTGAGTGTCTCTTAAATATGCCAACTGCTCAAGATCTTCTACTGTGGAGACCCTGGATTAGGTCACCAATGCTAGAAGTTAGAATTAAAATGCTAAGTGCAGCGCACTTACAAAAAAGTAGAATTCCTGTTTATCAATATGGGTAATCCTAAATAACACGCTTCCTTAAAGAAATGAGTGGTATCAAAGTGTGTATAAAAATTATAGACAACATTTCAAACATTGGCTTTTAAGGGATGTTTGGGGATTATCTTTGGAGATTGCTATTAACATACTCTGGAACTGGGGAAAAGTGTCTACAAATTAATCCAGCAACATCAGAAAGACAGCAATGAGGTGAACACTGTATACGGTGTGCTGCACACACTTATTCTTTTATAAAATCAAGATTTTCTAGCCAAGAAGACAGGCATCTAGCTCTCTCCTCAGTGCTGTTGGCTGAGCCAGCTTGCCCAGAGATGCTGGGGAGTACTGTGTGATGGGTGGCATTGTTTCTAAATCCACATCCTTAATGACAGAGTAGTGGAGTGCTTTGTGCCACTAGACACAGTCCCAGGACTGAGCTGGAGTTTCTTCAGCTTGAATGGCTGAAGGTGGCTATTAATTAATGCCAAGTTAGACTGAAAAACATTCAGCTATTTTTGGCTCCTATGTCTGTTTGGAATAGAGGGCTAAGTGGGCAAAGAAGCAAGAGGTGGATGGAAAAGAATGACGGGGGCCCTAGGAACCACCCTCAGACACTAAGCTTTTGTGCTAGATAGCAAGTCCCTCACCCCTCCCCTGTTTCCTGCAAGCAGAAAGGAGCCCTCAGCCCACAGCGGTACCCACACCCATATGTTGGATGATCACAGCCCGAGGAAGTCTGCATACCATCCTGGAAAAGTCAGGGTGAGGATGTGACAAGAATTACCCAGATCTATATGTGCAGCTCTGGTGACATCCTTTGAAATCTAGTTTCCGCTCTGAGACTGTTTTCTTTGATCTCCCCATTGAAAAGTCTGGTCCCTGTGAAAGGCAAATCCCTTGTGCTGGGATATCTCGCCATTGATCCAGTTCCTCTACTGAACAGCTTATTTCAGAACAAAGGAGTCGGAATGACTATGATCAGGCTGGCTGCCGGCCTTCCTGGCACAGCCATGCTCTGTCCTTTGGTCTAAGCATTGCTTGTGAGGATGCTGGACACGGCGATCATCTCTTGTCCCTGCTCTGTGATGTTTTGATTTCTGCCCTTTTCCAGGTATATCTGTCTCTCTTTCTCTCTGTCCCTTTCTGCTCTTCTCTCTGCTTCTCTCCTACCCATTTTCCCGTTAACAAAATATGAAAACACATTTATCTCCCCTGGATAACTCCACAGACAATCAAGAAAATACATTTCAGTATGATGGAGTGTCAGGCAGAATGAATGTATAACAAAATAAATTGTTCTACAAACTAAGAAAAACGTCTCACTAATGCAGCATCCAGGAATATTTGAAGGTAACAATTTACCTAAATTAACAGTTATTTGAGAAAAGGAATTTTTTTTCCATGAGTCAGAACATGCTGTTTATAAAGGTCTTTGGCGAGTGGTGGTGGTTTTTCAGCCAGACTGTAAGGATACTGGACAGGCTGCCATTGCTGTTGGCTTGCTTGTCCTTTATGGCAGGACTCTATGGGTCTCTGTACCTGGCTGGAGGTCTGATGGGCTCACTAGATTTTCATTATACAGATACATAGTTTGGGTTCACATTCGGCACAATTTTGGGGGACTGTCATTCCATATGCACACACCTCTCACTAGGTTGCTAGCTTCTTGAAAGTAGGAGGGCTTGGATGCTTGAATGCTGCATCCTGAGAACCTGGTTTTGGGTTCCCATCATGGCAGGTAACTTGATGTGGGAGTCCTCTCTGTGCGCTGTGATCACCATTAATGAATAAAAGAAACTGCCTTGGCCTGTTGATAGGGCAGAACTTAGGTAGGCGGGGCAAACTGGACTGAATGCTGGGAGTAGGAGGGCAGAGTCAGAGAGACGCCATGATCCATCGCCGGAGATAGATGTGCTGAAACTTTGCTGGTGAGCTACTGCCATGTGGCAACACAAAGATTAATGGAAATGGGTTGGATTAAGATGTAAGAGTTAGCCAATAAGAAGCTAGAGCTAATGGGCCAAGCAGT
>LOJH01004536.1:24924-36122 GCA_001685095.1 Ellobius talpinus | reverse complement strand
CGTGCGGGAGCCAGGTGGGACGAAAAGCAGGCCTGCGCTCCCCTATCACTACAACAGCCCCCACAGAAGCCACCCACTGAGGTGGGGATATCATGAGATGGGATAATCCTGCAACCTGAGTTGCCCCTTGGAGCAAACTCTCCAACCAGTGACAAGTATGCTCTGTCACTTCACAGACTGAGAATTGTTACTGAAAATAATTGTATTTATTCTGAATAGCATAGAAATTGGTTCATCGAAAAGAGATGGTGCCACTTAAAAAACACACTGTGTGTGCCACTGGACGTGTGGTTATACTGTGAACAGCCAGTAAAACCGATAAAGACTTGGAAAGTGTTATTTCTGTTATTCAGTGACAAGCACATTGCTTGTCATAATTCCAGAGTAGACTGTGAGTTTCCTGAGCCATTATGAGAGAATGTTGTAAAACCCGAGAGTTCGGAGGCTGGGACTGAAGGCTGGTGGGTAGAGGGCTTGCTTAGTATGTTCAGGACGTTAGGCTCGATCCCCAGCATTTCATAAACTGTGGTGGTGCATACCCATAATCCTAGCGCTTGGGAGGTGGAGGATGAAGGATCGGAATTCAGAGTTATTTTCAGCTACAGAGCAAGCTGGAGACCTGTACTACAAGACCCCACCTCAAAAACCAAATCCAAAGGAAACATCTTGTACTTGAGTATCAGTTTGTGGCTGACTATGGTTGTCAAGATATTCTAAGACAGACACATGATTCGGGAATATCTTACCAATGTATAAGAAATGAAAGGAAATAGAATCCAGACATTTTGCTCCTTGAAGATTTGGGGAAGCACCTTGCTTTTCATAACTAACACTAGGCAATGAGATCGTGTCTTTGGGTATTGAAAATGAGTTAGCAATTCTAAGGAAAAGAAGCGTTTAAGTCGAGATCATACTAATGATGACTCACCATTTCTCTTGAGAAAGAAAGGCCATGGTGAAAGGAAAGAACTGAGAATCACGTCAGAGAATGTGCTTGGGGGTGTGTGTGCCAGCTACGGGGTTAAAGAAATGGCATCACACAGAAAATCAGGAGCCTTGAGTGTAAGGAACTCTGAGCTCTTAGAACTTACAAACCCTGCCTCTCGTTCTTCCTCAGTGGGAAGCAAACCATGAGGATGGCAAAGCTGTCTTCAGGGGCAGCAGATCCTGTCTGCAGAAGCCCAGCTAGGGACCGAGGCTTGCACCAGACTGGGACATGGGTGAGAAACAGAACTTCGCTAGATTCAGTGACTGAGATTTTGAGTTCTCTACTTACTAATTTTTTTTTGGAGCTGAGGGTAGATTCCAGGTGCTTGTGGATGCTATAAAAAGCACTTTATTGCTGAGCACAGCCCCCAAATTAAAAATATATAAAATCAAAGTGCTTACTATGTAATGAGTTGAAACAATTGTTATAAAATGTGGCTGTCCTAGGAGAAAGTAAAGATTTTAGCTAACTTTTAATTTTGACTAAGCCAACAACTGATACTGTAATTTTCAAAACCAACTACTCAAAGAATTAAAACAGGATATTTAGTAAAAGGGGGGTCATAATCCAAAGAGAGGTAGGGGGAGGGGAAAAGAAGACAGCTGAAAGAAAGGAGAGAGAGAGATCGAGTTAAAGATAGATGTTCATTTACTTTGAGATGGATGCACTCAGTGCTTTGGCCAAAAGATGAAGACTGGCTTTGCCGGAATTGAGCGAGGACCCCAAGTCTGACCGTATGTGATCTGCAGGAGGCACACAAAGGTGGAAGTAGGAGAATGGATACAAAGATGCTGGGCAAACTCTAAAGCAGAAGAAAGCAGGCTCTGTAATTACTGCCAAGAAAAAAAAACACAGACATTAAAAAGGTAAAAACCATCTTTATAGCACAAAGAAGGTTATTCTTAATAATAAAAGTTTGATATTACCAGGAAGCTATAAAACTTAAAATATGTGTACACTCGGTAATCCAGACTCAAGACAGAACCACACGAACAACAGATACACCATAATCACAGCAGAGATATTTTAGGCACTACTTTCTCAGTAATTGCTGTAACAAGCAGTAGACAACAATAAGCCAGGGTATAAAATGCCTCCTGTCATAAAGTTTCTCTACCCGCAGCACAGAGGCAGCGCTGTAGCCCACGAGGGCAGCAGACTCGTCCTAGTTAAGTGTGTAGGAATATTTCCAACATACTGAGCCAAAGATGGATAAGATGTAAAACCTTAAAACCCAACAACATCCATTCTTTGACTTTAGTACAGCAGAGCTAGAACCCAGCCACACAACTGGAGTCCCCCATGCTCTGAAATGAAGAACTGTTCTTCCTATGAACCTTTGAGTCCAAGGATAAATCAAAGTTGAAATTAGGAAGCATTTAGAATCAAACAAGGAAAAATCAACAGATTAAAGCAGTTCTTAGAAGGAAATAGAAGTCTTACATGAATATATAAGAAAAAAATTGACCGAAAATTGTATGTTAAGAAGTTAGGAAAGAACAAAATATGAAGGATGGGGAATGTAATTAAGATAAGATGCTCGATTAATTGAAATCAGGAAACATCAATGATGCAGAAAGGATCAACGAGCTACAAGTTGATTCTTTGAAGAAGCTAATTAAACTGATGGCTCTTAACGAGACTAATGAAAAATGACGAGAGCAAACACGAGTCATCGTTGCTAAGAAAGGTACGGCATAAATGCAGCTGACAAAGACCCTTGACAAACAAGAAAGCACCTTCAACTTCCATGGCAATAACACTAGACAAGAAGAGTCCATCTCCAGAGCAAAAAAAATTTACCAAACAAGCCTGAGAAATAAAGCCAGACTCGTCTCAGGACGTCAGGAAAATCCGATCGCTAAGGAAAGTCCCAATGCCAGAGACAGCTTCCCTAGAGAACTCTACCAAATTCCTAAGGAGCAAATGATTCCAAAACCACACCAAGATTCTGCATTAAAAAAGGAAATATTTCTCATGTTTTTTGTTTGTTTGTTTGTTTTTTTGCAAAGAGTAGCATATGCTTGATATCAAAACCTAGGAAGAGATTATGTAAAATTAAAAAAAAAACAATTTATGAAAATGGATGCAAAAGCCTCACAGATTACTAGCAAATTGAACCTGTTCATTTAAATTTATTAAACTTATTCATTTTATTAAAAAACGTATCACCAACAAATTGGGCTTACTCTATGAATGTAAAGATTCAGCAACAGAAACTCAATTTCTTAAAAATAACGTGTCTGTGTGTGTGTGTGTGTCTGGGCGTCTGAGTCAGTCGCCAATGGAGGCCAGAAGAGGGTGAAGGATCCCCTGGAGCTACAGGAGGTTGTGAGCCACTTAGGGTGGGTGCTGAGAACCAAACGGTCCTCTGCAGGAGCAGCATGTGATTTTAACCAGTGGCCATCTCTCCAGACCCCTATATGGTTATCTCAATGTTATTTTCTCTTTCTTTTAGGAGTAGAAAAAAATCTGATCCTCTCTCTTCTGTTTTTCTTTTTTTCTTTTCTTTTTTTTTGGTTGACGTGAAATATGGGACAGGAGGTGATGTTTCTGTTTGTGTATATACGTGTAAAGATCAAATTAGGGTAATTAGCATACATGCCATCTTCACCATTATCATTTCTTCTTGGTAAGAACATTCAGAATCCTCTCCTGAGCCACTTTGAAATATGCAATGCATCATTATTAACAGTTAATGGGATTGTCTTATATGCAGAACAAGGGTCTGACAAAATTACATGATAACTACTTAACAAAAGAAAACTGGTAAAGGTTTTTCATTAAAGAAAATGCTGCAGAAGTGTCAGGCTTGTTGAGATATTGGAAGTATTGTCTTTGCAGTCAAGAAAACAAGGTCGTTTGTTATTAAGACTTCTTTTCAGTGGGCACTAGATGTCCTAGCTGGCGCGGTCGCATAGTAAAGAAGAATCAAACAGCACAGGGACTAGAAAAGGAAAACAAAATGTATTGTTTGCACATGATATGATCGTGTTGAAAAATCTAAAAGAATCCATGGATGAAGCATCACAATCAACAAAAGGGACTTCCAGGTACAGAAATATTAACTACCAGAATACTGGCTCAAATTAGCAAAGACCATTTTAAAATATGTAAGATATGTATGGAGAAAATGGTGGGAAAATCATCAGCTTGGAAGGCTGAACTGGATGGAGAGGGTGCTGTCTTTATAGATCAGCAGATTACATAACACAGAGTTTCAGTTTCTTCCCACACTGACTGCTAGACTTTATTGCAGTCTGGATGAAGAGAAGACTCCGCTCTGTGTCTGTGTAGCTGTGGACATAGCTGCTTCTCAAATCAAACTGGAGGCCAGCACATTCTTAGAGTAAAAACCAGGCTGGTGTATTAGCTACTCTTCTCATCGCTGTAATCAAGCAGGAAGAACTGAGAGGGTTTAGGGAACACAGTCCATTATGCAGGAAGGGACGTCAGAGGTCCCAGCCAGAGAGAGAGGATGGCTGGTGTTCCGCTTACTTTCTCCATTTTATTCTGCCTGCCCCCACCTCCCATGCCTCTCACATCCAGGGCAACCTTCCCCTCTCAGTTAACCCTGTGGGAAGCACCCTCACAAACACCCTCAGAAGTTGTCTCCTCCGTGATTCTAAGCTCAGACAAGTTGGCAGTGAAGGTAGATGAACCGGCACAGTGGGTGACTGGGTTTATAGACACAGCCATGTTCTAAGTGCAGTAATTAAGATGGCATGGTACCAGAGCAAAGACAGGCTGATAGACACCTTAAATCATGACCAGTGGTGGCACTCGGGGAAGGGCAAGAAGAGTTGCATGGAATTTTCTTCTTTTTTCTCTTCTCCTTCCTTTTCCCAACCAACCAACTTTTTACCGAGTACCAACTTGTGTCTAGCATCTGGGGTAGAATGGCAGGAAAGAAATTCCTGATTTTAGCTATCTGGACGACCACGATATAATAGAATCTGAGAAGAACAGATTTGTTGAAGAGCAAATCCCGTATCAGACACTGGAGTGTAGAGGCCCTCCGTGAAGTGGGGATGCGTTGAACACAGAAGGCTGTGCGCCTGTTGAACTAAGTGAAGACTGGGGAAAGTGAGACCCAGGCAGGGAGCAAGTGTGTGTGTGTGTGTGTGTGTGTGTGTGTGTGTGTGTGTGTGTGTGCATGGGTGGGGAGGCAGCTGTGGCTGGAGAAAAGTCGGTGGGAGAGAAGGGAGAGGGTACTGGAGTCTTGTCTGCCCTGAAGACCTCAAGTTTTATTCTCAGAGCAAGAGGAATCTAGTGGAGAGGTGTCTGTGACAATGCCCCTCACCAGTTTAAGGGGGTCATAAGAAGGGAAATTGTGTTGGTTTGACGAGGAGGCACTTAGAGCGGAGTAACTCTATGCAATTTGTTCTACTTTTCTGAAATTTAAAGCAGCTTCGAAAACTAAGAGCTGTTCACTAAAACTAGAGAACCTCAAAACAGATCATCTTGGCTGTGTATTTTCTCCCAGGAATGCTCAGCGATCAAGGCCCGAACGGAGAGAGACGCTGGGCTTTGTAGGACAAAGGGGATGGGCCTGGATTTGTTACTGATGGGATAATAATGCGGACAGACTATGGACTCTCCGCCAGGCTGTGGGGACTCAGAAGAGATCCCACACATGTGGCTGGGCTATGTGGTTAGAGACTTGTGAATTGATTGGCATGTTAAAATCAAAAAGATGGGCAGGTAGCAGACACGACCCTGCCTCTATCTCACGAGAAGAAGAGAGGAGTGGGAGCGACCCAGTAGCGTCTCCAAAGGACACAGTGTCCATGGGGTCTAGCTGTGAACAAACATGTCAAGCTTGGGTCACTCCTGTTCCATTATGACACATCCTGGGGACGGTCACACCAGTTCTTCAAGCTTGCCCCTTGCTTGTTTCCAGGAGTCAGTGAAACTCTAAGCATCCTCTAGATGGCTTGGGGACCTGAGGATGTCGGTGACCTCAGACTCTCCTGGGACTCTCAGGTTTGCTTGGCTGACAAAAGCAGTTGTGCTATGAGTGGCTGGCAGGCAATGGAGACCAGTGATTGAGTAAAGGAACGCCCCCGGTAGAGGGCGCCCTGGAGCTGAGTTTGGAGAGGAGCCTGCCCAGAGGAGCATGGAGGCTTTTGTGGGTGTGTAGCCCTGGGCTGTGATTTGGGGAACCAAGAAATAAGAGAACGCCCTTTTGAGGTGGGTTGGGGCTGGGACCCAGCCGTCGGGCGATGGGGATTTGAGTCCCAGATCAGACACTAGCGCGGCGTCCTGGAGGCTGGGAGACATTGGGTTCATCATGAAAGCAACAGTGTCTCAGGGTTGGGAGCACTAAATGAGGCCCATTCTATCAAGAGTGTAATGCTATGGCTTAGCCACATCTTCAGAAAATATTAGCTGTTGGGACTTCATTGCTGGGGCCACTATTTGATAAGAGAAGAGGGTGCCATTCAGAGGTCCCCTCCACAGATGAGGGACTGAGGCACCAAGAGAGGGAACGCCCCTACTTTACATCAGTGAAAAACAAAACTTCTGACTCTGGAAACCATGCTCTGCTCTGCTCCCACAAGAACAGAATGGGAGTGGGGTTTGGCTGGTAGAGTCCCCAAAAGGTACAGTGCCTTCCCCTAGGGGTCATCTTCCCTGAGCCTGCGTGGGAGTTCCCCAACGGCCAAGAGACGACATTACCAAACGGAAGGTGCGGAGCACAGACAGGCTGCCCTTCTTGGCTATGCTCAGCTCCAGCAGGCTCACGGTGACGATGACGCAGTCGAAGATGTTCCACTTCTTCTGGAAGTAGTAGTAGGGGTCGAAGGCAATGATCTTGAAGGCCATCTCCATCGTGAAAAACACCGTGAAGACCTGAGGGTGGGAACAGTGTTCAGCGCTGTGAGGTCTTTGGCCTTGGGGATGCGAAGACGGGGACAGCAAGAAAAGAAGCTTGTTTACAAGATAGCAAAGCATGCTGGGTGTGGTGGCATATGCCTGCAAAAACAAAACAAAACAAAACAAAAAAAAAACCCCAGCCTTCAAGAGCCTGAGGCAGGAGGATCTCAGGGTTGAGCCCAGGCTGAGCTATCCAACAAGATCCTGTCTCAAAATAGCGGCATTAAAAATAAAAATAGAAGAAAACAGCTAACCCTTTTGTTTTGTTCTTGAAGACTATAGTTGGGAATTTCTGAGCCACTAATGTCCAGAGAGTACACATTAGAACTCAGGTTTCTGTTTTCTACCCCATCTCTCTCTGTGTGTCTCTCCCTGTATCTCTCTATCTCTGTGTCTCTGTCTCTCTGTGTGTTCCCATGTGTGGGTATGCATTGTGTGTGTGTGTGTTCCCATGTGTGGGTATACATTGTGTGTGTGTGTTTCCATGTGTGGGCATACATTGTGTGTGTGTGTTTCCATGTGTGGGTATACATTGTGTGTGTGTGTGTTTCCATGTGTGGGTATACATTGTGTGTGTCTGTGTAGTCATGAGTATGGCAGCCAGAGGCTGACACGGAGATTCTTCCCCAGTCACGCTCTACCTTATGTATTGAGGTAGGCTCTCTGACTTGAACCCGGAGACCACCTATTCTGACACCCTCCAGCTTGCTCTCAGGATCTCCTACCTCAGCCTTCCATGAGCTGGAATTGCAGGTGGGCCCACACAGCCACCCACTTGCACTTCCGTGGGTGCTGGGGTCTAAAATTCCCTCCAGTCCTCGGCACAGCAAATGCTTTACCTGCTGAGGTATCCCCCCTCCCCTCTTCTTCCGTTCTAGGGGTGGTGGGTGAAGAGTAAGTAGATAACCATTAGAATAGACTCCAGTATATAATTATGTTAACAGGTGTCAGTCTGGTCCAGCAGTCAAAACGTGTGGGTTGTGAGATGAAAACCTAGCCCAGCCACTTCTTAGCTTATGTAAGCTTGGAAAAGCAATACACCCTTTCCATGCCTCAATTTCCTCATCTGTGTAATGGGTTGGGTATAATGGCAGCACATGCTTGGGTAGTTCTCAGTAGGCAACAATTCTTGAACAAATAGCTGTGACTAAAATCAGCAATCCATGGCCTTCTTAAGATTCCCTTTTGCTCTGAAGGTCAATTGTCTTACAGAGGACAGAGCTCTGACCTTGAAGGGTCTCTCACTTGAACCCAGGACTCACTATTCTGCCACTCTGCAGAGTCAGCTTGCCATGGAGATCTCCCACCTCAGCCTTCTGAGTGCGAGGATCACAGGTGGGCCAACATACCCACCTGCACTTCCATGGGCGACCTTAAAGGTCAACACCAGGCAACAAAAGCCAGCAAGGGAAGTAGGCAGGGATGAGAGAAAGCAAAGAGACTGGGGCAAGGGTGGCCAAGTTCAAAGTAACATCATATAGGACACTTCAGTCTCCGTGATGCATGTGCTACGTGGCACACACGTTTGTGCGTGCCTCTCGTCCCCTGCTCTGCCCCCCACTCTCCAATGATCACAGTGAAAGTCATATCCAGGGGCTGGGAAGAAGACTCAATTGCCCAAACACTGCCACAAAAGCAGGGAGGACCCGAGTTTAATCCTCACAATCCCCGTAAGAAGCCAGGTGAGGTGATACACACTTGCAGTACCAGTGCAGGGGAGGTAGAGGCAGGATATCCCTGGGGCTCCCTGGCCAGCCAGACTAGCAGAGCTGATGAGACCCCTGCTCAGTTAGAGACTCTGTCTCCAAAACAAGAGGGCTGGGAGGATGGGAGATAGAAAAGAACATGATAAAAATATACTGCATGAAATTCTTAAAGAATATAGAAATACAGAAAACAGCAACAACAAAGAAGTGCATGGTTCCTGAGGAATGACATCCAAGATTGTCCTTTGACCTTCGCACCCATATAGACATATGAACACACACACACACACACACACACACACACCGTAGATTGTCCTTGAGGGGGACATGACATGTGACCTCATTTCTGAGTACAGACCAGCAAGACCTCCGTGATCCAAGTGGCTAATTCTGTGTTCTGCGAAGGGATCTAAGCCATCCTACCTCAGAGCTCCCCTTATCCACTTTCCTTGCTCATCTCAGAGCAACTCCCCCCCAGCTCAGCTTGGCTCCTCCATCTCCTCCAGCCTGAGTTCAGGGTCCACATCTTCTCATCGCCACCCTACCGCCAGTCTGCTCTCAGAGCGATACCAGCACACCACCCAGTGAAAGCATGCCGCCTCCCACCCAGCGCCCCCACCATGATGGATGGAGCAGGCCACCAAGGCTGCCAGGTCACTCACAATGTTGCCGGCTTGGAGCATGGCCTCGAAGGCCTCGGTCATGGGGTAGTACTCCATGGCCATGAAGACGGTGTTCACCACAATGCAGAGGGTGATGGTGAGCTCGGCAAAGGGATCGGTCACCAGCTCGAAGAGAACCATCTTGAACTTCATCCACTTGGGGCTGCACTCCCAGATAAGACACTTCTGAGCCAAGCTGATCAAGCAGGGCGGGCACCTCAGCTTAGAATCTTCAAGCTCTGCATGATGCCAGTGACAGATGTCATTCACATGTCGCCTTGGACCCCCATCTGTGGTCATATTCTAGACCCTTCCATACCAATTCTGATCACCTTCAAGGTCAACCTCACTCTAGCCCTCATCTCCATGCCTCCCAGTTTCTACTTGTGGAGCAATAGGATTTTGGTCCTGTCGCCCCGATCCACCCATTCACCCAGTCCCTCAGACTCTTGGTCTGTCTGCACCTCTCTCTCTCCATATATGTGTGTTGATGTGCATACATGTGCATGTATTTAAGTGCAGAAACAAGAGGACAGCTTCCCTTGTCATTCCTAAGGCATCGACCCCTCTGCCTCCTCTTCCTCTCAATGTAGCCCCGGCTAGCCAGGAATTCACTCTGTAGACCAGGCTGGCCTCACACTCACAGAGATGGCCCTGCCTCTGCTTCCTGAGTTCTGAGATTAAAGGCATGCACCACCATGCCTGGTGAAATGGTCTTTTCTTAGCCTGGAACTCACTGAGTAGGTGAGACTGGCCTGCCTGAAAGCGCCAAGGGTCCCTGCCTTGCCAGCACAGGGACTGTGTGGGTGTACGCTGCATGTCTGGCTTTTCACTGCATGGTTCTGAGGATCAAACTCAGGTTTTCAAGCTTGCAAGACAAGCTCGGACTGAGCTCTCCCTGCAGGCTGACCCTGCTTACTAACTGCCCACTGCCCCTACCACACCTTACTTCTCAACTTACCCCACCTGGATTTCACACCCGTCCTCTGCCGACTTCTTTGTGGATGTCCCCAATCCCTTTACCGACTTCCTCCTCTGCTTGCCTGGCAAAACTCCCTATGTATAAACCACAGTTGAACCCAGCCAGCTGAACATGGTTGGACGAAATACACACTCAACCTTACCTGAGCCACCCTTGAGCCTCTACCAATCCCTGCCAAGGAGCTGTGCAAGGGTGACTGGTCCCCTTGAGTCAGAGACCCCATCCAGCATGCAGTGAAACCCAGTATGAGTTTATCTTATTAAAAAGAAATTATGAAAATGGTAAAAAAAATTAAAAATACCACATCTAAACCATATCCAGATCTGATCCTCCAGCCTTCCAGAATATTCACTATTCTGTACTCATGAGCTTCCTTTATCTCCCTCAGAATTGAGAACTATTCAGGGAACAGCTCCTCCTGCCTCCATGTCTACAGGAGCATGGGAACCTGCACTCTCTACATCTCCTACTTCCATGTCTACAGGAGCATGGGGAGCTGTATCCCTCTCCATGACTACAGGAGCAAGAGCCACACCTGTCCATCTCCTGCCTCCATGACTACAGGAGCAAGAGCTGCACCTGTCCATCTCCTGCCTCCATGACTACAGGAGCAAGAGCTGCACCCTCTCCATCTCCTGAATCCATGACTACAGGAGAAAGAGCTGCACCCTGCCCACCTCCTGCCTCCATGTCTACAGGAACAAGAGCTGTACCCTCTCCATCTTCTGCATCCATGGTACAGGAACAAGAGTTGCACCCTCTCCATCTCCTGCCTCCATGCCTACAGGAGCATGGGGAGCTGCGGCCTCTGACTCACACCTACTTCTCACCTACTCAGCCCTCTTCTCCATCCCCAGTAGCCTCCATGTGTCAGCAGGCCAGCACACTCTAACTATATCTCAGCTTTAGAGAAGGTCCCTCTGGACCATGTGTTCTCTCTCTCTCTCTCTCTCTCTCTCTCTCTCTCTCTCTCTCACACA
>LOJH01004536.1:547-10579 GCA_001685095.1 Ellobius talpinus | reverse complement strand
CTCTCTCTCTCTCTCTCTCACACACACACACACACACACACACACACATGAAAACACAAACACAGCCACACACATAAAATTCCTGCTTATTTTCACCACCTTGGAAACCTTACCAAAAGGAAAAGCTGGAAAAATCTTTATGGGGAAAAATGGTAAGAATCACCAGCTGTTTTTTGGTACTCACTCTCCACCTTGAGACCCTGGACCTAGGGCTCTGGGTTTAGCTTGAGCTAACCCAAGGCTCAGCTCTGTGACCCCAGGGGACCCCCTCAGACCTCACCCCGTTACTGTCGGCCTCTCCTTTCTACCCAAGATGCCTGGCTGCATCTGCCTGATGGGAGGTCTGCCTCTCTGATACTTGAGATGGGGGCATATGTGAACCCCGGAACTTTGTCATGGAGAGTTGTGGGTCACTCTAGAACCACCAGCTTCAGAAATACCATTATCTAACTGGGAAGAAGACAAGGCTTCAACTTAAATAGGAAAGTGAAAGCGATGTTCAACAATACTTTTCTGGAAGCAGAGACGCAAAGACTCAAGTACCTTTGGGAATAAAGAGGTTAGGAAGGCTGACAGTGACCAAGACGCTGACTGAATTCTGTTTGTCTGTTCTGCTTAGCTCTATCTGAGATTACTCTTCCCGTGAGATGATTAAGGCCTAGACGCCTTGTGATGGTTAATACTGACTGTCTCACCTCAACAGAATCTAGAATTACATAGGAGACAAACCTCTGGGCTTCCCTTCCTGTGTGTGTTTCTTCTCAGGTATTTGGACACAGCAATGAAAAAGTAACTACTATACTGGGTCCTGTTTGTCTCCACATGGGCAACAAGGACTAGTGGTTACTTGGGGAGCAGCTACCTGTGAATTATAATTTTTCAGGTGATCAGCGATGGAGGTAGGGAAAGATGGGCCTTTCTGATATATCACCTGGACCTCTCCAGCTCTCTCTTCACCCCAGAGGCCAGAGCAGGAGGCAGAGGTGAAGGTCTGTACCCCTTAGCTCGGTTTCTTACTTTCTGCCGTCCTTATGGGGTCAACCAATCAAACATCAGTTGCTCATCCAACCGTAAAGTACCACACCTGTCCTTCAACATCAGTCTGTGGAACTCGTAACACCAGATGTGCTTTCTATAACATCTTTATGTACATACAAAAGAGACCGAAACACAGCTGGCTTATATCCTGAATTCAGCCTGAAGAAACATGTTGTCTGGCCAAGACGACACGTAGATATTTTGGGGAACGTGTAACCAAATTTCTGACTAGGTGTTAGCACATAAAAATCGGAATTTTCTGTCTCCTTCTATTGAGCTAGCAGAGCTAGAAGCAGCGGACACCCATTTTCACATGGCAACCAAAAGCTGGGCTGAGCAGCATCTGCCCCTTTCAATGGGGCACGAACTCCCAGTTGCTATGGTTCCCTCCTAGCCCTCGCCATTCACTTGTTCTTATGTGCCTGACCTCTGTAAGAATTTGAAATTGCAAAAATATCATGCATGTATTTCTTTCACTGTTACAAAAAATAATGACACCCACCTAAGGATGGAACACTCTATGATGCTCAAATGTAGAGCTTCAATACAAACACACTTTTTTTTTTCTGGGAGTTGATCATTTGTTCCTCCCTTTTGGGTACCTACACCCTTTTGGGATATGACCCTGCCACTTTTCATTGAGAGGTGAGGTCTGTTTCGGCCCTTGGATCTGTGATGACTTGTAACTTGCTTTGGTGAAGGGGACAGAAAGAACACCACTGTGTGTGAAATCAAGACTTTCACACTTCCACTATCTCCCTTGGAATACAGTGTCTGTACAAGGACATCTCAAGCCAGACTGTTGGGGATAAAACATCAACAGAATGCACAGACACCTTGCAGGAAATCCATCTGCTGCTTGCAGATGCATGAAGAAGCCAAATACCAGCTGATCCATGCTCTTGAGCCACAAGCTAAATGGTTCTCGTGCTAAGTCATAAAATCTGGCAGTCATTTATTACACAACAAAACCTCACTAATACACTTACTCTCTGTGAGGCTGTGTGTGTGTGTGTGATGCCCATATGTTGTGTGGGTACATGTATGTGGAAGGCAGTGTTCACATCAGGCGTCTTTCTTGGTTGCTCTCCACTTTATTTTTGAGACAATGTCTCTCACTGAACTTGAAGTTCACTGGTTGAGTTAAAATGGCCGTAGCATTTTGTTTTGTCTACTCCATCCACCTAAGGGCTGGCCTATCAAAAGGCCAAGGCAGTTTCTTTATTAACCAATAAAAATAGCACATAGACAGATGACCCTCATCCATCAGTCTAGCAAGCTCGTGGAATCTGCTTGTCTCCAGTGCTCTGCAAAGACACACCAAGGCGCTGTGGTGCTTTAGGTACAGGGTTGCACTGATGTGCCCGACTTTTCATGTGTGTGCTGGGGATTCATACTCAGGTCCTCAGCCTTTCATGGCAAGCACCCAACCAGATGCTCTGTGTCGGCAGCTCCCCTTGCCAGGAGTTTTAAGATGGCAGTGTCTGTGGTATTTATTAATACAATTTCTTCAGGATTCCACTCTCTCTACAGAGAATGTGATGGACACAAAGGAGGAAGGATGTGGGACATTGGAGTGTTGAGGGGATGGATACTCACCCAGCATCGGATCCATTGCCACACAACAAAGGGTCAGTAGTACCGTTCTTGATGTAGTAATTTACTAAAGAAAGGAAAAAAATGAAACCTCACGGTGTGTTCTGAAGTCACCAACCTAGGCCTTGGGTCTCAAAGAAGACACTTCCTCCTGCCTTCTAAGTGAGGTCAGTTCCTCTGTCTGCAAGCCTTCAAGGGACACTCAGGGAGCCACACACTCTCCCAAGCCACTTGGAGGCTTTACAGAGCCAGGAAACCTTGCTTTTAGGCTGAGAGCTTGTCCAACATTTTCCTTGCCAAAGGGGAAACTGGTCAGCAGGAAGGTGGGGGAGGGGAGTTCAGCCCCACTCAGGAGCAAGTCACTGGAAATGAAATGCCAGTGTACCCACGTGCAGGGCTTTCGGCCACACAGTCCCGGGTACCCATGCTGGTCCCTACGGCAGTGTTGGCTCACCTGCCATTTCCGATGAGAAATTATGAGCCTTGTGGGGATCTGTGCCGTTCCTGATGCATTTGTTCTTCAGGTTCCCCTTGAAGAGCTGCAGGCCCACCAAGGCAAAGACGCTGAGGCAGAAGGCGGTGAGGATGGTCACATCAGCCAACTTTCTCACAGAGTGGATCAGGGCTCCCACGATGACCTTCAGTCCTGTGGGAAGGGGACAGAGATGCTCCCACATGGGCGAAGTACCACACAGGGGTACACCTTGGCTAGCCTCTCTACACACAGGTGTGACACACTTACATACCGCAGGCAGTTCCAGGCTCAGCTTCTCATCTGCACCTTGTGATCGCCCAGAGAGGCAAGTAGGTGGGGCCTGTCTGTCATCCTCATCATAAGAGCAAGCAGCTGAGGCCTGGCCGGTGCAGCTCTTACAGACTCAAGACTAATAAATGATTGACACTAGTGACTCATCTTAAACCCTGTTTGGCTGCCTGGGGATGTATGTGGCTCAATGGCAGACCTCTTGCTAGCATGCACACGACCCTTTATGTCGCATCTCAGCTGTGTTCCCTGCCCCGTAGTTGTGAGGTTCTCTTTTTGCTCTAGTATTTGGTGTTTGTCTTTCCACATTCATCTCAGTCCTAGAAAGCAACTCCAGGCTTGAGATAAATGAATTTCACTCAGAGAGAAAGGAAAGGAAGAGAGGAGAGAGAGAGAGAGAGAGAGAGAGAGAGAGAGAGAGAGAGAACTGGGCTGTCCTGGGGAAGAACAGGTCAGAGCCCAGCACAGCTGGCTGCAAAGATGGGGCCCCTGCTCCTTTGAGGAAGGATGGCTTTGTCAATGGAAATGCCTCCTTTGGGGGAGCAGTGTCACAGACAACAGGAAACCTTCTGACACAAGTCTAGGACCGATCTGTGTCATTTTGTTGGAAAATTAACTTTGTTGGTACCACACATGTGAGACCCGATACTGGGAGATGAGAGACGGATATAGTGTCCTGTTTGGCAGGTGGTTTGACAACTGAAGGTAAACGTCATGGTGTTGAAGGGAGTAACCTTCCTCTGCGTCTTACTAGGGGTCATCCCTTAGCTTATCTTTCTCCTAGGCTTAAAGTCCCAGTTTCTTCATTAGCTAGGCCAATAGTCAATAGACCCTGTCCTGGAACGTGTGTGTGTGTGTGTGTGTGTGTGTGTGTGTGTGTGTGTGTGTGTGAAAGAAGAGCAGGAGGCATGAGCGTTTGTTCTAATGAACAAACCTGCTGGTTAAAGCTGCTCACCTGGGATCACAGAAACAGTTTTCAGGGCTCTGAGAACTCGGAATGTCCGTAGGCCTGAGATTCCTCGGAGGTCTATTGCTGCCCCAACATACCTGTAGACCCGAAAGGCAGTCAGCATTTTCTCAGGGAATAGGTTCCAGGGTGCACAAATCATACACAATGGGGAGTCTTGGGAGATCAAGGACAGACAGGCATACCCGGCGGCATTACCGTCTACGATTGGCATGGACGCCCACTAAAGTGTTGGATTTCAAACACACAGACTTGATGAACCTGCCTCCTCAGATAGGGCTCCATGTTGGGTAGGAATAACACTGAGCCTCGCCTTGACCTGCATTGGTCAGCTATTAGCACAGGACTTTGGCTTGTTCCCATGGGCGAGGGATGAGCCATTATATATTCCAATACCCAAAGTCACAAGGCTCCACCAGAGGAAGATGAATCGAGATGAGGAGGTAATCCAGATTAAGAGCATGGACACCCCCAAAAGTCCTACACCCCAAAGCCTACAGGGACACACAAGCCAGAGAGGGAAACACTCACGCCAGGGTAATGACGCTGAAGTCCAGCCAGTTCCAGGGATCTCGCAGATAAGTGAACTCATTTAGACAAAATCCTCTTGCCAGTATCTTTATCAGAGCTTCGAAGGTGTAAATGACAGTGAAGGCGTACCTGCGGAGGAGGTGGAGAGGGACAGTAACTGTGCCACAGAGGGACCTCTGTGCTTCCTCTGCCGGGAATTGAATTCCAAGGGAACACATACAAACACCATAGCCAAGGTGAAGGAGAAGGGCGGTTAGGAGCTAGGACACACACTGAAGTGTCCCATAAGTGGATTAGGTTTTAGGAGAGGGGGAGGGAGGGAGGGAGGGAGGGAACGAGTGACAGCAGCAGCTTGTAAGCAGAGGACAATGTCAGGCGAAGACCGAGGTTCCTGTTCTTTACGAGGCCCCCATCCTATGGATGCTGAAGGTTCCTTTCCCAACCTGTGGGTGTTGGAAGATGCGGAAGAGGCACAGGTCTCTGTTGTGGTGCTCTTCCTGTACCTCCCCACTTCCAGCCCTCTTTTCTTTTCTCACCATGCCTGGCATAGCTGTGTTCCTGGCCTCCTTGGCGTGGAAGGGAGGGGTTTTATCAGCAGGGCGGAGCCTGATGGAATTGAGTGTCTCAAACCAGCCCCCTTGTTCTGCGGCAACTTGTTGGGTGTAGATTTGAAGAGCTGAGGTTGGAAATGAGGTGATGTTTCTGGAATGTTCAGAATCCTTCGCCCACCAGTGGCGATGGCTGTCACACTCTGGCTACCATCAGATCTACCTCTCTCCAAGAGGTTTCTGGTCTGTCCTCACAGTGCCTGGCTCAGTAGGTCGAGGTGGAACTCAAGGACTGGACTTTCTAGCATGTTCCCAGCTGATGCCAATATGCTGGCTGGGGAACCATGGCTCTGGGGATTCAGACGCACACATAAATCTGCCATGACTTGGTGCTGGGGAGATAGCTGGTTTGTCATGTAAACATGAGATCTGTTAGATTACATGTAAAAAGCCAGGTATGGCAGCATGTGTCTGTGTTTATCATCCCAGCATGAGGTAAGTGAGACAGGAAGCTCTCTGGAACTCACTGGCCAGCCAGCTCAGCTGAATCCATGAGCTCTGGGCTCAATTAGAGACCCTGTCTCAAAAACTAAGGTGGAGAGTAACTGAAAAGAAACTGTACACAAGACTCCACCTCCATTTGCACATGTACCAACCCATACACACACATGCACACACAGAGACACATACACACATGCACACACTGAGACACATACACACATGCACACACTGAGACACATACACACAGACACATACACACACATGCACACACTGAGACACATACACACACATGCACACACAGACACATACACACACATGCACACACAGACACAAGCACACACAGAGAGACACAAGCACACACAGACACATATACACCCATACACTTACAGACACATACACACACAGACAAGACACAATTAAAACTTTAAATTATAAATGTGCTTTTGTGTAAAACATGGGAGAACTCTTGACTAAACATGCATTTACCCCATCCTACCCGAAAGTCCCTTCTGGATGACAGAGGATTTTTTTTTTTAAAGACATAAACCCAGTAGGATAAATACAAACTACTCTGCAGAACATTGAACAGTCTGGGACGTAGAGATGCTCAGGACTCCAGAGGGTGGGCTATGGAAGAAGGTGCAGACAGGGCTCAACAAGGTCTGTCCCAGTCTCCCCGGGAAGCAGCTGGGCCTTCTAGAGCCAACGTCACCACCTATTCGGTGAGGAGTGGCCTGCTGCAGAGGTGGACCAGGTGCTTACACTCAGGAGGTGAACAAGAGGGAGGGCAATGCAGCCTGAGGTTGGAAGGCAGATTTTCATGGAAAGGCAGGCCCCTCCCTCTTCTGCCTTTGCTGAATTCTTAGGCATCGGTCAGATTCACAGCTCATGGAGATCTTCCCTGTTCTCTGTCTATCAGGGTCCAGTTATGTAGCCCAAGCTGTTCTTGAACTTGTGATCCTCTTACCTAGCTTTCTGAGTGCTGGGATCACATGAATCCAACACCACCAGCCACTGTAGATGCAATTTCTTTAATAAGAAAGCTGGGCAAGGAGCGCTGTGAATTTGAGGGATGCTTGGAATCAAAACCAAAACAGGAGCCAGGCAAGGTGGTGCATTCCTGTAATCCCGGCACTTGAGAGGATAAAGCAGGAGGATTGCAATGATCTACAGCCAGACTGGACTGTATGCATGAGTATCAGGCCAACCAATGCCGTATACAAGGTCCTGTCTCCATCAACATCACCATCACCAAAATAAAACAAAAGCCCAAGGCAACCAAAGAGGGCGTAAAAAGACAAGAAGAAACAATGAAGAGAGAACTAGAGAAATCTAGAGAAAGAAAAAAGTCTCTGCTATTGATATTTTTAGAAAGTTAAAAGGTGAGATAAACATTTCTTAATGCAAGAACAGGAATCTATAAAAAAATAAGGAACAAAACAGAACTTCTGAAAGCAAGACTGCAAACAAAGTTTTAGAAATCTCAGAAAATAGAACCCAAAGCAGAAATGACTAAAAGGGAGACAGAAAATCAGGGAATCTGTTTGTTCCCACACTAAGAGGAAATCAGGAAAGAAATAGATTAAAGTATTACAGGAATTGTTCAAGAAAAAACTCACCAAATTGAAATGCTTAAGTCTTTAAAACACAAGCAACCATTCGGGGAAAGCAGACGAAAGATTTAAAAGGCCTCATCGTGGCAGAACTCCACCAAGGTTCAGATCATTCTCCACAAAGAAAAGTTCAACAGCTCTGCTTGAGAGACAAAGAGAAAAACAAACATACAGGCTCTCTACAAAGGACTGATGTCTCGCAGTCCTGCCCTATCACTGAAAGAGGCACCACAACCAAGGCAACTTAGAAGAGGAAGCATTTAACTGGGGGCTTGCTTACAGTTTCAGAGGCGAGTGAGTCCTTGACCACCATGGCAGGGAGCAGGGAGGCAGGCAGGTAGGCATGGGGCTGGAGCAGTAGCCAACAGCTTACATTCTGATTCACGGGCAGGAAGCACAAAGAGAGACTGGGTTTGGCATGGGCTTTAGAAACCTCAAAGTCTAGTCTCAGTGACACAATTCCTCCAAGGAAGCCACACTTCCTAATTTGTCCTAAACAGTCCACCAACCAGGAACCAAACATTCAAATATATGAGCCTCTGGGGGCCATTCTCATCCAAGCCACCACACTGAGAATACAAGTGCCATCAGATATCTCAGGGGCTACCTTGGCTTGGAAGGAAGGTTTGGAGCCATAAACTTTCCCATACAGAATTTGTTTGTCAGGCAAATTGTCAGAAATGAAGTTAAACTAACATGTAGGATATGAAAATCCACAAACATTTACTTCCTGGCCCCCTGCCTATGAAAACCTAGACTGACTGTACCAGAAAAAGAAAGCTACCAATAAACACCAGGACATGGGATTCCAGGAACAGAGAAGGAAAGAACTCCAGGAAAGAGCTTCCCTGGGGAGCTGTGGGTCCGGCTGAGGGGAGAAACAAAGGGCCCCGTACTGTGGAATGATATTTGTACATGGTAAATGTGCATTGCTCTCATGGATAATAAAAAGCTGACTGGCTGATAGCTGGGCAGGAAGAGATGGGGAGAGACAGCCTGACACAGGGAGGATTCTGTGAGGAGGAAGAAGGGTGGAGTCAGAGAGCAGCCTGCAGACACAGAGAGAGCAAGATGGGCATGCTGTACTCAGAAAGGTACCAAACCACGTGGTAAAGCATAAATAGGAATATGGCTTAATTTAAGTGTAAGAGTTAGCTAGTAACAAGCCTTAGCTATCTGCCAAGCATTCATAAGTAATGTTAAGCCTCTCAGTCAATTATTTGGGAAGCGGCTACCAGTGGTGGACTGGTGGACTGGAGAGAAACATTCCTTCCCATAGTTACTCTGAGAGTTAATGTTCTCAATTCGCCAATTAAAATACACAGACCATGGGCTGGAGAGATGACTCAGTGGTTAAGAGAACTGTTTGCTCTTCCAAAGGACCAAGGTTCAGTTCTTAGCACCCACATGGAGACTGAGAACCATCTGTAACCCTAGTTCTGGAGGCTGGGACGTTCTCTTCTGGACTCCATGGGTATTGCACACGTGTGGTACACAGACATACACGCAGGCAAAACACATGTACACATAAAAATAAAAATGAGCCTTAAAAAAACATCCATATCAGTAGACTGGATTCTTAACAAATGACTCAACTATTTGCTGGCAACCAGAAACTCATAACACCAGCACAGATGAACACGGGGTCTGGGGAAGTTGAAAAAGATGCTACAAATGGAATCTAAAATCTAACAGAAGTAGCTGTACTCATATCCCAGAAAACAGACTTCAGGCCCAAATTAGAGGACACAGAGAAACTCACTTCATGAATAATAAATCTAAAGGATATAATAGTTATAAACATACATGGTCTGAACACTCATGCAAGTTTAAGCAAGTAAAAAAACCCAAAATTTTCTTGTATGTTATCATATCATATCAAAATAAAAGTGACAATCAACAGCAAGAGAAAGCACAGAAAACAATAAATATGTGAAAACTGGACAATATACTTTTGAACAATTAGTGGGAAATCAAAGAAATCCAATAAAGGGGTAGAAAAATCCTAGAACCAAGTTAAAATTAAGATATGATGTTCCAGAGCCTGTTGGGTGCAGTGAAAGCAGTTCTAAAATATGTTTACAGCTACAAATGCCTATGTGACAATGAGGGAGATAGCAGATAACTTCATGGCACATTTCAAAAAAGGAACAAGCCAATCTCAAGAGTAGTAGGAGAAAAAAAGAAAGATCAGAGCTGAAATTAATTAAGTGCAAACTGAAAAATTCCAGAAAAACAAATGAAACCTGTTTTGTTAATTTGGAGTGATAAGGCTGACAAATGCTTACCAAAGTAGTCAAAAGAAAGGACATAAACTAATAAAGCCAGAGACAAAAGGATATTACAGCATGGACCACAGAGACCCAGGGATTTTAAAATATTTATTTGTGTGTATGTGTATGTATATATATATGTATGTATGTGTATGCATATATATGTATGTGTATGTATATGTATGCATGTGTATGTATATAT
>LOJH01004535.1:5918-35703 GCA_001685095.1 Ellobius talpinus | reverse complement strand
TGTGTGTGTGTGTGTGTGTGAGAGAGAGAGAGAGAGAGAGAGAGAGAGAGTCACTCAAATGATTAAGTAGTTACATGGGAAACAAGACAATATATTAGAGGATGCGTGTTATTTCTAGTTGAGAAAATGTAATTTTTAAAGGCTTTCCTCTAATTTTCTACTATACGGATACAAACTTAACTTGTTTCAACAGGAAAGAATAAAAGAAGGAGGAGGAGTTCAAGTTTCTAGGACTTGGGCAGCTGCAAGGAGCAAAGAGGAATAGGAACACAAGTACTGGACAGTTTTAGAAGGGAGGGAGGTCTGAGATCCATGTCACTTTAGAAGCTGGAGGGAAGGGAATGTGAGATGGCCCTGTGGTGGTGAGGCCAGCAGCCATTAAAGGCAGTTCCTTCTTTGTTTGTACAGAGCATCTTCGGCAGAGTGCTAGCCAAGCCCGGCCGTGATCACCCAGCTGACCTGCAGAATGTGCAGAAGAGCCCATCAGAAAGAACATGTCCACCAGGTGCATTCTAGATTGATTGCCAGTCTTTGGCCCTGACCCTCCCCCCACAGCCCCCCACAGCTCCGTATTCTTCCAGTCTTCTGGTCTTTTCAGTTCCTTTTTTTTATGCCATAGATATTGATATTTTCTAAATCCAAGGTCATGAAGATTTGTCTTCATGTTTTCTATGAGTTTGGGAATTTCTATGCTTCTATTTAGGTGTTTGTATGCAGTATCAGGTAAAGGTCCAGTTTCCTTTTTATATTGGGCTATCCAGTTCCTTTCTCTTTTCTTTCTTTTTTCTTCTAGATCTAACCCAGGGCCTCACTCATGCCAGATGAGCACATGACCATAGACCTGGAGCCCCAGCTCTGCTAGCCAGTTACTGTCCACTTATTTGCATTGTGTGATTTCTGGGGATGCTACAGTCATGAAACCATATAAACCAGCTGTGTTCGCATTCTCTTCACACATCTTAACTCTCCTTGGAACCTTAGGTGGCTCCCAGCCTGGTCCTATACCAGAATTATCAAGGTTGGAGTCTGTGTTCTGGAAGTCCTAGCAAGGCAGGCTCTACCATCATCCTCAATAATTTTGCCAATCAAAAGAATCATTGATTGACACTGGAAGTTAGAAAAAAGGAGATTTGTCCATTGTGGCCATAGTGGAAACAGACAGAGGGTCTAAGTGACCCCCCCATCCATCTTTGACATGAAGTCTAGGGTTAAGTAAGGGTTCAAAGTTTTATGTTATTTTATTTTCATATTTTTAATGATTTGTTTACTTTTATGTACATTGGTGTTTTTGCCTGAATGTATGTCTATGCAAGGGTGCCAAATCCCCTGGAACTGGAGTTACACACAGCTGTGAGCTGCCATATAGGTGCTGGGAATTGAACCTGGCTCCTCTGGAAGAGCAACCAGTGCTCTTAACCACTGAGCCATCTCTCCAACTACCAGAGTTATTGACCCATTCCTGTTTTGGCCCCATTCTGTCCTGCAAGGTGGTCTGACAAGTTGCAAATCTCTTTCCTTACAAGTTTCTGTCTCCACCCAGCCATGGGTTTCATCCTTCTTCTTTCCCCAGTACAAGATTTTCAGTTTGTCGGACCGCGGTGTCTCAATAGTCGTATAGTCAAAGGTAGAGGTCACAAGTGTCTCTTTAGAATGGCCCCATTCCTTCTAGAAGGCCCATTACAACCTTGCAGGCTCTGGCTGCTCCCTGTGCCTGTGGGCACCACTGCAGAGGTAAGACACACTGCTCCTTTGCTTCCTAAAGAAGCTGCCAAGCTGCCTCCATGCCTTGTACCTTGCCTGGGCAGCACAATAGAGCCAACCTGTTGAGCAGGTGCAGGTGAGAGAGCCCTGAAACTGTGAGCATGGGAGAGCTGTCCCCAATACTCATCTGTCTTGTGGCAGCATAGGCAGGGTGGGGTGGGCAGAGAAAATGTTCCGTAGACAGTCAATCTGAGGAAGGCAATTCCTCAGTTGCAACCCCCACTTCCCAGGTCCGGCTAACTAGGACACAGGACACTTCCTGCAGCTCCGGAAGTCCTAAAGTTCCCTTCACCATCTTTCTTTCCCTCCTCAGGCTCCTACCTGTCAGATGAGGATGGTTGCATGCCCTGCATGGCTGGTGTAGAGTACACCAGCCACTCCAACACTCTGCCTTCGTGCATAAAGTGCAGCACCTGCACGACAGGTACAGAACAAAGGGGCGCTTTCCCACGGGTGCAGTCTGGGGAGGTGGGACTCACAACTGCTGCGGACTCAGAAATCTCAATTCCAGCCCAATTTGCTCTTTATCCCACCCTGTTCTCCGCCTGTCCATAATTCAATGGGGACAAAAATTAAAAACAAAAAACAAAAAACTCTGGAGAATTAATTTGTGCTGTGTTTTATGAATCGTTGGGACTATCAGTGGAGAATAAGGTGGAAACTAATCTTCCGCTGTGGAGAGCAGGGCCTGGTACCCCCAGATGCGTTATGGGGCAGTTGCCACTGCCGCACCACTCACTACATATAACTTGGCACACTTGGCGAACAGGAAGTGCCCTGGTGCCAGCTGGACTTGTCCTGAGGAGTGGCAGGACTCCACAGGGCGCACGATGTTAGACAGAAATGGACCTTGAAGGATAGATACAGGGTTTTAAGTGGACCAGGGAGATCTCAGCCAGAGTTCCTGCGCTGAGGAGGAAAGAGCCCTGCACATTTGGAATAGGGCATTAATCCCATTCTGGGTCCAGCATGAGTCTCCTCAACTCTGCAATGGGTTTGATACCCAGTAGCAAATCTTGAGTTACCACGGTAGTGGCCTGCTTTGCATTTTCTAGAAGTTGAAGTCATGAAGTCATGGGATGTAATGCCAGCTTCAAAAGGAAAAGAGCCACTGAGAGTCTCCCCTCTGTCCCTGTGGTCAGTCTCCAGCTATGAGTGACGTGTTATGATCTATCCTTGCCCTCGGGATGCAACAGCTTTTTTCTTAATATTGGCTGCTTTCTAGTCCTGTGAGACCTGAGGCTACTCCTAGAACCTTCCACAGAAACTTCAATGGGCTGTGGGCCTGCTAAAGTGTTTAGGTCATAGGCTATTGTTTAGTTTCTTTTCCTGTTTGCTGAGACAAAAGCTCTGTCAAAAGCAAAAGGAAGAGAGAGTTGAACTGGCTCACAGTTCATCCATCCATCATTGCAGTGAAGTCAAAGTGGGCAGGAGCTTGAAGCAGCTGCTCAGCTCCCGTTTTCAGAGAGTAATAGATGTGTGTGCTCAGCTCACTTTCTCCTTTTTATATAGTTCAGGAACCTAGTCCAAGAATGGTACCACTCAGAGTGTAGGAATCTTCCCACCTAATTAGCTTAACCAAGATAATATCCCCACAGACATGCCCAGAGGCTCTCTCCAGGGTGATCCTAGATCTTATCAAATAACAACGGAGATTAACCATCTTAGTTTGTAACAAAGAAAGGAATGGCTGAGAGGGGTCCTGCTGGGTTCTCAGCTGGTTCTGGACTAGGCTCTCTTGTTCTATGCTCTGAGCTCTTGGTAGGTGTGAGCACTCGGTCCCTACTTCTTGTTCCTCCTGTTTCCAGGAGCTTGAAGATCGCCTTCTGTACATCCCTTACTCCTGTCCGCATGATCTAAATGAACATTCCTGCCAAATCCGATGCATGAGGTCATGAATCGTGTTCCTTTGGTTTGACTCTGAGTACTCAAAGCTGCTCCTGGCAGCATCATCTGCATGCCCTGGCTGTGGTGTAATAGAAATGGCTCCTCGTTGTTACTTCCTACGTTCAGTGGAGCTAAAACGGAAGAAACTGTGTCAGAAGGAAGTGTTACCATGATAACCAGGAAACCTCGTCCCTCAAACTCTTACAGGTGAAGATGAAATAACGAGATGCAACTCCACCCGGGACACCGAGTGTCAGTGCAAACCAGGCACCTTTAAAGATGAAAACTCTACTGAGTTCTGCCAGAAGTGCTCCGAGTATGTCACAGGGCCCTGGAACTCCTACAAGCCCAGGGAACCCCAGAAGACTCAAGCTTCCTTGTATCCTTTTCTTTCCTTCCGACTCCATGGAGAACCCACACTACAAGGTGTTAGGATTCCCACATTATAGCGGGCCTGCCCCCCTTGGGCTGACAGTGGTATCCCCAAACATTTGGGGTCTTCTGAGCCTGCTGTGGTCTCTCCATATCCAACTGCAAATCTCTCGATGTTCCTGTCCTCCACCACCAATCCCTTCAATTTCCCACCCGTTCTTTTCCCTTGGCCAGATAATTTGTCTGCTATCCATAGAATACAGCATGAGAGTGAGTAGCATACAGCCTGGCTTGTGTTTATTTATATCACCTCAGAATTCTTGAGAAGCCTAGGAAGACGAAAGTGCTGCAAGCCCACAAAAACACATAATGAGGCTCTGTGTGTGTGTGACTCCCTCAGGATTCTCAGAGGCACCTGAGCCAACTCAGCTAGCCTCACCCCAGGACCCTCTCAGTAACCCATGTCTCAACTTCAGGAGTTTGAGGGAAAATAGTTCATTTACTCTTCCCTGACCACCTGGTAAAAAGGTCTGGTTATTGAAGGCTGACAAAGGGACATGGCTCAGCAGTGACCACACAGGCTTCTGGCCTTCCCTTTCCTAACTTAGGATCTCCCTGTGGCCCAGAGCAGCTCAGCACACACCCCACAGAAAAGGCAAAAAGGTTGCCACCATGCCTACAGAGAGTTCCCCAAAGACTGCACTGTGTGTGTCTGGATGTAGGGACAAATTTGGAGCCTGTCCTTCCTTTATTACCATCTCTGGGACATTGGGCAGAGTGGGTGCCTCTCCTTTCACCACATCTGACCAGCAGCCTTCTCACAGAATCTTATTTGTTCCTTGTTGTGCCCAGGTGCACCGATGAAGAATCTGAAAAGACTTCCTGTACCCCGAACACAAACCGGAAATGTGTCCCCAAAGACTCTCGACATGACTTAGGCCTCATCATAGGGCCCTTAGTGCTGGGGCTGCTGCTGATTATTCTTGCAGGTGTAGTTGTCTGGACTGGGGCATGGAAGTGTGCATTGCGGTTCATGAAAAGAGCCTGTCCAGGTGAGTGTTGGCTGTGGTGGGTCCCTTGGACACCAAATCTGAATCTCTCTAACCTGCTCTTCTCCTTCAGAATTGCCCTCCCTGTGTCCTGAAGCTTAGATCTCTCTTTTGCTCCTGCAATTGATATACCATCTCCCACTTCCCCCAAACCACAAAAGCCCGGCGGAATCTTACCAGTCCATCTCACTGATGGTTCCCTTGCTCTTTTAACCAAATCTGAGAGAGTAGACATCAACTCCTCAACTGAGGATAAAGGTCAGGACAGGAGAGGGCGGGGGACAGCTGTGGTTACTGCAGGACCAGAGATTGTATGTGTGTGTGTGTGTGTGTGTGTGTGTGTGTGTGCGTGCGTTATTTTCCTTCAGTTTCTCCCCAGCTGTCTCCTTGGCCTGAGGGTAGCCCCAAGCAAGAATGACCCCTCCCAATCCAGTGTTGGATCCTCTTGCTTACTCTGCTCAGATAAAAAAGGACAGATGAAGCCCGTGCCCACTGGCTATGGCAACCTCCTTCTCTTCTAGGCCGTGAACAGCACTCTGAAAATGCTGTGCCTCTCACGGAAGTGCGGACATCCAACCCGGAAAATGACTCTCCTGCAATGAAGGCCTCAGAGGTTGTAGCTCTGCTGAGGAGCAGAGTTTTTTTTAATTTTCATTTTCAGTTTTATGCATATGAGTGTTTTATCTACATGTATGTCTGTGAATCACAACATGCCTGTTGATCATGGAGGCTAGAAGAGGACACCGAATCCTCTGGAACTGGAGTTTACAGCCAGTTGAGTTCTGGGAATCAAACCCAGGTCCTCTGGAAGAGCTGCCAGTGAGCCATCTCCCCAGCCCTGAGAAGCAGGGTGTTTGAGGGGCTGCACAGCTCAAGGAGAAGGGTACATCTCCACCTGTCCTGGGTTGCTGTACTGGCTCACTAAAGTGATTGAGGCTCCGAGTCCCCTTTCAAGCAAGTGGCCATTTTGAGCTTCCACAAGGCTTCAGACCATGTTGCAATTCTGCCTGCTCCTGCGGTTGGGGTCAGGCGAGAGTGTGACCTCCTTGGCACAGTAGTAGGAGCACGTAGTGCCAGCAGCGGATCATGGCTGTGTGAGCCTAGGGTGGCCGCACTGAGATGGGTGGGACCCTGCCCGGGGCCTTGGGTGTGGGCTCCTGAGTGGCCTCTATGCCTTCTCAAAGCCATTTCCACACACTTGTGTCCCTCAGGAGGATCTGCAGTTCAGGGTGATGGTCATGCTGAGCCCCTAAGCAGCAGAGAATGGCCGTTCACTCTTTTTGAGCATATATTGGACAGACAAGAACTGGTGATAGGTGTCCCTGGAGACAGTGCTGGTTTGTTGACAACGTGGCAGTTGTCATCAGATCCTCTGGTCCAGGAGATGTAGAGACAGGGTGACAATGGACAGGCTGCATATGGCCTAAGTGTGGTAACTGCACCATTCTGTTAATATGCTGAGTATCTGTGATATCCATGCTGTGTCCTCAGAGCCTGGGGCAACATAGGCATGGAGCAGATACTGTGGCCAAGAAGGGCTGAGTTCTTGGGTTTAATTTTTGTTTGACATATTGGGGCCTCGCACATGCTAGACTTCACGGCTGAGCTATATCCTCAGTGACTTTGTAAAGGCGTTTTATTGAGACAGTAGCTCCCTAAGTTACCCAGGCTGGCCTCAGCTTTGCCCTTCTGTCTGAGCCTCCAGAGTAGCTGCCATGACAGACCTATGCCATCAGGTCTGCCCAGATATTGCTCCTGTTTTCACCATTTGTTTGGTTTTCTGATCACATTTGTGGGGAAGAGTCCATGAAGTGGAATTTCCAGATCAAGGTTACAGAGTGCTGTTTGGTGCACCCATAGGCACACACACAGTCAGAGACACACACAGCCATGCTGCACACACACACACAATCAGACACACATTTACACATACAGGGTATCACATACACAATGTCACATACACATTGCTGTTTCTCATCTTTATCAGCTTGTATGTTTTGACCAGACATTTAGCACTTTCTGCTGAATTTGCTATAGGAGAGCATCAACTATCTCACATGTTCATGGCTTTGTTTTAAACAGTTTTGCATACGTTATCCTAATGTCATTAAGAGCTTTGTAAGAAAAAAAATAATTCCTATGTAAGTATTTTCTCTCATGTGGATAATAGATCTCTAATTTCTTATATTACACATATATGTTCATATGTGTATACATGTATGTAGGCATTAGCATGTGGAGGCCAGAGGTCTTTGTCAAATGTTTTCCTCACTTCTCTTCTTCACCTCACTATGTTCTGAGGCAGAATCTTTCCGTGGATCTGGAACTCATTAGCTGAAGTGGCTGGTCATCAGGCCTCACGGATTCCCCGGTCCTCACCTTCCTGATGCTTGAATCATAAGTGCAGACAGCCATCAACTCCCACACACATACAAGCTTTTTTAATTTTATGTTATGTGTATGAGTGTTTTGCCCGAATGTATGTATGTGCACCATGTATGTTTCCGGAGCCTGATGGGGTCATAAGAGGGTGTCAAATCCTCTGGAGCTGGAGTTACTTAGCCTCTCTGCCTGGGCTTCATGGACTCAGGCCTCATATTTCTGTGGCAAGTGCTTTACTGACTGAGCCATCTCCACAGCCCCCATGTTCCTAATTTTTATCCTTCAGTTTGTTCTAATATTTCATTTTGAACTGTTAAAATCAGCAGATACATTTGCTTCCCGTTACTCATAGGCTCCCCAAACCCTTCCCCCAAAGTGAGATGAGCCTCTGATTTCTTGGGAAGATTTTTTTCCCTACTGACTCCACTTTTCACATATTTCTGTGTCATCTGGATGGAGTTTATCTTGTGATGTGATATTGTTCCTAGTCACCATATGACTCTTTCAATTCCATTTAAATATTGAGCCCCCCACTCCCCTGGTCCCTCTTCACTCGCAAGTCAGATGTCCATCTTGACAGTGACTTCCTTCCTCATGGACCAGTTCTGTTTCACTTTTGCAACTCTATTCAGCTTTTATTTTATAAAGAGAAAGGGAAATAAATTTAAAAACAGCCAGTAGCCCCTCCGTTTAAGTGACAGGATGCAAACAGTGCAGAAAAGGGCTCAGTGAGGACTAAGAAGGCCATGCAGCTCACCCCCATCCTGAGCACTGCTCAGCCCCCGCCTGAGAGATGACCTAGTTTCATTTGCTTCGGATCTTTTCTTTAAACTCTTTAATTTTTTTNCAATGCTCTTAACCGCTGAGCCATCTCTCCAGCTTTTATACTGTATCAAAATCATTACATGAAAGACTCACAGACATACACACAATAGTCAGTGGCACATGAAGTTTTCTTATATATTAAAATAAGCAGATATTTATTTCTTTCAAAATTTGTCAGTTTACCCAGATACAATTTAGCATTCATTCATAAGGGTTATTTTTTCCCATGCCCAAAGCAATAATTGAAATTTTAATTGAATTAGTCTTAATTATTAAAAGGGACCATGGAGAAGATTGTTTAGTGGCTAAAAGAACCTGCCGCGAAAGCCTGATGACCTAAGTTTGACCAGTGGAACCCACAAAAAGCCAGATATTAGTAGTTCAGATCTCTAATCTTGTCACTCATACAGCGAGATTAGAGGTGGAGACGGGAGAAGCCCAGAAACCCATGGGGGCTACCTATCCTAGAATATGCGATATGGCAGAAACAAAAGAGATTTTCCCTCAGTAAGGTGGAAGGCGAGAACTGGCTTCCAAAAGTTGTTCTCTGACCTCTATACGTACACTGTGGAACACAGGCACCTGCACACACGCACATACACAAACACATGGTAATAAATTTTAATTAAATATAAAAACTAATCTAGTAGGTATTGAGATCTTGTAATACTCAATTTTTAAAAAGATTTACTTTATATGTTTATGCACGCACGGTGCCCACAGAAGCGAGAGTGGGGGCATTGGATTTCCTGGAGCTGGAGTTACAGGCATTTGTGAGGTGCCTGATATAGGTGCTGGGACTGAACTCTGGTTCTCGTTTAGGGTAGTGAGTGCTCTTAACTGCTGAGTCATCTCTTTAGCCCATTATTCAATATTTTTTCTTATCACAGGAGGCAACATTTTTAGACAAGATTTTTTTCTTAAAATAGCGAAGTTTTATGTTTTTCTAGAGACATGTGATCCTATTTCTTGACAGCACTGTGTTCCGTGTGTTTGTTTAATCACCTTTATAAGCTGGGTCTTTGTCTTAGTGTCTTTTACTGTTGTGATGAGTGACCCTGAGAAAAGCAATATGGGGAGAAAAGGTCTATTTCAGCTCACAGCTCTAGGTTACAGGTCTCTGTAGCCAGAGGTCACAGCAGCACAGTTCTGGGTCACAAGCCTCCATAGCCGGAAGTCACAGCAGCATAGTTCCGGGTTACCGTCCGCCATTGCCGGAAGTCACAGCAGCAGGTGTCTGAGAGAATGAGCTGCACTCTGTCCACAGTAAAAGAGTACAGTAGATGAATACTTCACACTCAGCTCCCCCCTGCTTTTCATCCAGCTCATAGCCCAACCTTAAAGTGGTGCTGCCCTCGTTGAGGGTGGGTCTTCCCACTTTTGTTAACTAAGTTTAGACAATTCCTCGTGAAGATTCTTCCCAGGGGTCTCTAGACTGTGTCACGTTGACTCAAACTAGCCATCACAATTCTCTTAGTTCCATTTTTAAATTTACTGTTTCTACTATGTTTTAAAACACTCACGCAATGTTCATCTCTTAGTATTATTTAAACTTTGGTTTTTAAACATAGAGATGTCCGAAACAGTGACTTTTTCCTGCTCCCTGCTAAGGATCCTACCTCTTGGTTGGTTTTTGTTGTGCGTTTTTCCCCCTTCGGCTGTGTAGCTGGAGAGTTATTAGGAGGATGAGGTATGGCTTGGAGCAGAGTCTTTGCATTACATGTAGAGCTTTGTGGGTTTGAACCCTAGTCCCACAAAACAAAACAAATGAAAAACCACTGTTAGAGAAAGGGGCATTTTGGTCTTGGTTGGACCTGTTGATTTCTAATGTGTTACCATTATGAATGACATTCATTGTTTGATATAGACATTTCCTTCATTATTGATGTTTCTGAATAACCAGTCTGTCTCTATCTTTTTTTTTAAAGATTTTATTTATTTATTATGGCTATAATGTTCTGCCTGCATGTATGCATGCACACCAAAAGAAGGCACCAGATCTCATTACAGATGGTTGTGAGCCACCATGTAGTTGCTGGGAATTGAACTCAGGACATCTGGAAGAACAGTCATTGGTCTTAACCTCTGAGCCATCTTATAGTAAAGTTGTCTTTAGGTTCATTCCTGTTTATGATTAAACTGCGGTTTCTCAAGGACTGGGCTATGCCCCACCTGTAACCTTAACTACAAATGGCTCTGTACTGCCTGTTCTAGGAATGGTAATCATGTCTTGGTTTCAAAAGGTTGTATGGCCACCTGACTACCAGTTGTTATGACTACCTTGTTATGCCCAGCTTACAACTATGTCTTTGTTTCAGGAGTCCATGTAGGACTAACTTGTTATGCTCATGTTCTACACCTGTAAACCCACCTATTTTATCTGCCAAAACCCCCATTTGGAAACCCCCTACTCTGATTTCTGTAAAACTTTGTCTTCCTCACAACCAATGCTGGGCTCTCAAACTCTGTGTTAGGGTGAGGCAGCCTGTGTGCACAAATAAAAAAAGCTTACTTTAATTAGGTCGGTGATCTTTCTCCTCCCATCTTTGGGATTAACAGTATTCTTTGGTTCCAAGATGGTTTCGTTTGTTTCATGGCAGGGTTTCTCTAGCTTTGGAGCCTGTACTGACACTAGCTCTTGTAGACCAGGCTGGCCTCGAACTCACAGAAATCTGCCTGCCTTTGCCTCCGAGTGCTGGGATTAAAGGCATGTTTCACCACTGCCCAGCTCCAAGTTGTTTTTTAAAAGCCAAATTTAGGGACTGGAGAGCTAACTCAGCAGTTAAAAGTGTTCGCTGCTCTTCAGAGGACCTGGGTTTGGTTCCCAGCACCTGCACTGTGTGGCTCACAACTACCTATAATTCTATTTCCAGAGTACCTAACATCTTCTTCTGGCCTCCACAGCTCCCTCTCTCATACACATGACATACATAAACATAAATTAAAAACTTCTTAAATGGTCAAATTTAATATTCAGTTGTACCAAATACTTTGCCAGCCCCCATGCTATTAATGTTTTCATTTCCATACTTAGTTGATGTATGTGTTGTTATTATTGATTAAAACACCTGTAAAGCCTTGAGACAAACCTGACCTTGGATTTTGCAAAGCTCTCTCCTCTGTAGTCTCCAACTGAGTTTTTAAAGAAGCCTGGGGCAGAGATGTTGGCCCGAAGGGAAACCCCAGAGGATGGGGGACTACTCAGTCTTGACTAGGCTTATATGGTTGTCCACTTGTCACAGAACACTTGAGGTGAGCATTTATGCCCCCACTAGGCCACCAACCATCAAGAACCTTCAAGCAACAGAGACAGGAAGTTTATCTTAGAGGGGCAGTGTTGTAAGTCTGGGAATCAGGATCAGGCCTGGGCCCCAGGTCTCCTGACTCTGACCAGGGTGCCTCTGCTGTATGTTTACAGGAACCCAAGGAAGCTGCGGATTCTCCAACAGAAAATGAGTTGCTAGTTCCGGCAAATGGAATCAACCCAGTTGATGGTGAGTGTTTTGTATGAGGCAATAATAGCCCAGCAGCCCAGGGAATAGGACAAGTATTTCAACTGTCATTCCCATGGCAGACAGTGCTCTGCCAAGATAACCTAACGATGGGCGCAAAGCCTAAACTTTGCCACTGGACTTAGGGGCCATTAATCCCCCTTTCCTCCCTTCTGTCTCCACTGGGACCAGTACCTTATACTGTATTGTTAGAATCTGTTTGTCCTTCTGCTGTCCCATCATCCCTCCCTTCTCTCTTGTAGTCACTACCCCTGCCCCCACTAGGGCCTCCAGAATGGTGCACTGGCCTGTGTCAATACCCATGGTCCTTAGAGTAGAAGCTCTTGGCAGGGCCAGACTTGGTTTGATGAGCTTTACTACAAATCACAAACCTGACTTCAGAGACATCATGCAAAACTAATGGAAGCCATCTCATGAATCATGTTTCAGATATCAACTACACGAGTTGATGAATTTTATATGTATTGAGCCGAATCAAATGGCATTTGTTTACTTTCATATTTCGTTAGTTAGCTAGTAAGTAAGCTAGTTTTACGTGGGCTCTGGGAACAGAACTTAAGTCCTCTGCACGAGCAGTGTGAACCTTCAACCAGTGGGCTCTCTCAGCCCCCATACTCAGCACTGTAATGTGTGGGACTGAACCCAGGGTTTGGGTATACTGGGTAAATACTCTACTCTTCCAATTAAGCTACACCTCTAAGCCTCCTTTCATTGGTTAAATTAAGCTGTTAGAATATGTCCTTGTGACTCCTGGAGCTAGTGGGACTCCTGTTCCTGTTCCTTCTGTTTCTCAGGATGGAGGGTAACACATTTCATACATACTTCAATTACATCATCACAACCCCATACATGAGTTTCCATTACTCAGCTACAGGTTCAAGTTTTCAATCATTCCTTTTCAACCATATAGTAGCAGTGATGCAGCAGTGAGGGAGGCCAGCTTGCACAGAAAGGTCCTCCGCCTCTCTGCTCTGTTCTTTTTGCTGAGGCAGACAGGGTCGCCCTCTACCTCATTCACCATGAATACAGCCTAAACAGCCTCCCTTCCTGGAGATACTATGCACCCACCCCACTGTGTCCCTCTGTGACTCATACCACATGGTACTACCCTTCACACACATACATGCATGCACACACATACACACCCACACATCTATGCACCTTTTGCCACTGGACTATTTGGCAAAAGGATTCCTTTTTTTTAAAGGTATATTTAAAAAAAACTTTAAAAAATTCACTTTGTATATATGGATGTTTTGCCTGCATGTATGTCTGTGCACTGCTTACATGCCTAGTACCTTGCAGAGGCCAGAAGATGTGTCAGATTTCCTGAAACTACAGCTGCAGGTGGTTGTGAGCCATCATGTGGGTGTTGGGAATCAAACCCAAGTTTTCTGGTAGAGCAGTCAGTACTCTTAAAAGCTGAGCCATCTCTCAAGCACCCAGCTTCTTGGTTGGCTTTGGGTGTGGTAAGGCTCCAACAGCATTCATGTAATGGCAAGAGAGCCTATCAGGCCCTACCCTTGGCTTCTAGATATGATTCAGGATCCTCCACCGTCTATAAGGGGCTTGCAGTTTACCTGTTCCCCATGTTTTCTGACATCCATCCCTGAAGCTAATCTTCAATTTCTGTTGGACCATTGTGCCCATTAACTCCTAGGACAGCCTCCTGTGGCAGATGGACCTCACAGACAATGAGATTCAAGTGATCAGGGCTGAAACCCAGGCACCCCGAAGCCTTGTACCAAATTCTACTTAAGTGACTCAACCAGACAGGCCAGAGTACTTCCATCAATGATCTCTTGGATGCCTTGAAAGCTGTGGAAGAGAGGTATGCCCTGGACACAATCAAAGACAATGTAGTGAAATCTGGAAAGTTCATTTATCAAAAAGCTACAGCAGAGCCAGGCATGATGACACTCATCTTTGATACCAGCACTGAGGAGACAGAGGCAGGAGAATCTCTAAGAGTTTAAGTGGTCTATATGGTGAACTCAGAACAGCCAGGACGGAGTGGAAACCTGTCTGAAAAGAAGAAGAAGCTGCATCAGGCCTAGTGTTACTGGAATTAATTTTATTTTACCTTTCTGTATTTATCTGTATTTATTGTATCATATTACTGTATTGTCGTCATACTAGAAGCTGGACCCAGAACCTCATGAACACTAGACAAGCATTTGAACACTAAAATGCATCTCCAGCATCCTGGTTTGCCTTTGTTCCTGTCTTGAACTTCTAACTCCCAGGCATCCAGATTTCTCGCTTCCTCAAGTTGAGTTTGCTGGTTTGGACACA
The DNA here is from genome assembly GCA_001685095.1 of Ellobius talpinus. NCBI lineage: Eukaryota > Metazoa > Chordata > Mammalia > Rodentia > Cricetidae > Ellobius > Ellobius talpinus. The sequence continues at coordinate 21,620 of LOJH01004535.1, read as the reverse complement.
TAGGGAACATAAAAAGCATTATCTGGGATGACCCATTCCCCACCCCCTTTTCTACCACTTGCTGGGGAATGAGTGGCATCCTGGCTCCAAGTGCCTCTGAGATCCCAGAGAAGCAACTTTTGTTTTGTTCCATGACCTAGGTTCTCCTTAGTTCGGGTTCCAGTCCTTTTTTACATATACTTGATCTGTCTAGGTGTGTATAACTGGATCTTTTAAACTTTACAACTTTATATTTCTGTTTGTTTTTGTCTTATCGTTCTGGGTACCAGACAACTATATAAGTATATATAAATACTTACATGTTTACAGGTAGGTGTCACCAAGTGCGTTGAGACTTGAGAACTGTATCCACACTGATGGAAATGGCTGATCCATGATCTGCCATTTATGATGGATAATCTTGATCAGATTGAGAGGTGCTGGGCCGGAGAGATGACTCAGCAGATAAAGGTGCTTGCCACTGAGCCTAATGACCCAAGTTCTATCCCAGAAACCACATGATGGAAGGCGAGAACAGATTCCTACGAGTTATCTTCTGGCTCATGATGTGGCATGGGCACGCGCGCGCATACACACACACACACACACACTAAATAAATAAACGTAATTTTTGAAATCCAAATGGAGAGGTGCCTAAGAAATTGTAGTGCCCACATTGGGTTTGTTTGTAAGGGCATTTCCAGAGAGGGTTGACATGTAGAACAGTGACTGAGGTGATAGATTGAGTAGCACCATCCAACAGGCTAGGGGCATGAATGGAATGAAATGGAGGAGGAGGCAGCCGGCCAGTGTTCGCAAACTCCGTTCTTCACAATTTGTCCGCTGCTGCCACCCTCACCAGTGGACACCCTTCTCCAGCCTCTTTGACCTTTCCACGTGGACTCGGCGACACTCCAAGGAGTTTCGGACTGTCAACCTTGGTTTGGGATATCATTGACTCCTCTTGTTTTGAGCCCTCATTTCTTGAACTGAAAAGCTACAAGATTCTGTGGTCCTAGGCATGCAAGCCAATTTCACAAGTGCCCTTTTATAATGCTATACTGTTGGTTCTTATTTGGACTTCCCATCTGCGGCCAGGGTGAGGAGATGGGAGATAGGTTAGGCTAGAGGTGCCCAATCAGCTCGTCTACATTTAAGGTTAGTGACTCTGAGTCCTTCCTGGGATCAAGGGAGAAGGGGGCAGAGACTTGCCCTGGTGTCTGCATGCCCTCAGGGATGGTACGTATGAAAGTGAAATACTAGTAACTTATGAATTCTCAGTTCTAGTGAATCTAGCCCTGGGACACAGAAATCCATCCTTGAGGACCATTGTACAATAGTAAACACTGAAATGTCAGTTCTTTGGGTTTTGGTTTTGAGTCTGGGTCTTGGCTATGAATCCCAGGCTGCCCTGCCTCAGCCTTCCCAGAGCTGGAATTACAAATGGATAGGTGCATCACCATATCCATAAATCACTATTTTTAAAACACTGTGATAGGGATTTCTGGAGAACTGGCAATTCCGATTTTTGTCCTGTATGGATTCCTATTCTGTTTTTTAAAAACTAACTTGTTTTTGAGACAGAAAACAATGTATGTAGCCTTAGCTGACCTTGAACTCACTATGCACACCAGGGTGGCCTTCAACTCAGAGGTCTGCCCACAGCTGCCTTCCAAGTTCTGGGATCAAATGCGTATGCCACCATACCTGGCCCTCACCTATTTTTGTTATTTTAATATTGTTTTTATTTTTACTTATTTTATCAGTGTTTTTCCTGCATATATGTGCATGATATGCATGCCTGGTGCCCGCATAGCTCAGACAGTGGCATCTGATCACCTTGAACTGGAGTTACAGTTTTGACCCCACTATGTAGGTGCTTGGAATCAAGCACAGATCTTCTGCGAGAGAGTGATCCAAACCACTGAACACTCTCCTTATTTCCTCATTATTTCAGCCCTCCTTCTGGCAAAACCACCTCCAACAGACTCCAGTCACACAGCAGGACAGTGCCTGCGGGTGGCTGTTCCCAGGTATGCTGTAGTGTCTTGTTGCTGTGGCTTCAGGAGGGAGACCCCCACTTCTGAGTAGTCTCCACATCGGTGTTATGCTGGCATTGTACATCAGGGCTAGCTGGGCTCTATAACCAGCCCTACCCCCAACAGTAGGTGTGTGTGCCACCCTCACATCTGATGCCCTTTCTTGTCTCCCTTGGCAACGTGTTGGCAACAAAGCAAAACAAGGCATGCCACTAGGTACAAAATACTCATGTATTATGAATTCATGACCAAATTAAATATGAAACCTTATATAAAAAGGTGTGGGTTTGTTTGCGCCCCCATCCTCTAAAACAATACTGAGTGACATAGTCCAGGGGAGCATGTTTGTGTCACTGACCCCTGCTGGAGGGGGGGCTTTTATGTCACAGGCTTGCCCCACACTGAGGTGTCTCCTACTTCTGTCTCCCTGGAATCCAGAGCACCCATGGACTAAGGGGCTGCAGTTTGCATCTCCTCTCATCTGCTCATTCACAGACCCCCTGGGTGGTTCTACTAGGCGGTAGGGCTTACCTGACACTGGCTCTGACAGATGTGGGGGGTGGGGGTGGGTCCCTGAGGGGTAAACTGGCCTGGGTGGGGCATGGTCTTCCTTGACCTTCCTCCACTCCAACTCCATAAATCCTCCCTTTCTCCCACTGGCCTGTCCATCCTCACTAGTGATGCTCGATTTGAGAGACCCGATTCCCCTTGCTCTTTAGGACTGGACTCTACTTCTTCCTTAGCTCCCAGGAGATGCATCCCTCACTCTGTCCTCAAAGGAAGGGGTGAGAGGCTGCCTGGCTTTTTCCAGGCTGACATGCCCTTTCTCGCTTGAAGTCATTTAGAATTCGGCTGCAGGAGGGCACACTAGCCAGCAGAGGGCAGCACACAACACACTTCCCCAGCCAGCGATTCTGGAGGCCTTGACCACAAGGCAGCTGCAGTCTTGGCGGTTCCAGGTTCAGACTATGGGGCTCAGTTCTCGGTGAGACCTGAGACCGGCTACTGCCTATTCCTTCTGACAAGGCAAGACCAGAACTCTAGGTCCCGGTACCATACAATTGTAGGCTTGCATTTGTTTCTGGGTTTGCTTTAATCCCAGACCCAAGCAACCTATCCAGGTCCCTGTACTTCCACCTCAAGTCTAAAATATGGTCAAAGGAGCTGAAGTATAGATTATAATTAGGAAATGGAAAGGGTCAACTGAGGCCCAGTGTTTGTCCCATGGGAGCTTCAAGCCACTGTGTACATTCTCCAGACACCCAGATTCCTCCCTCGTTTCCTTCCCGCTCAGCTCTCTCATTCTCTCCTTCCCTTTATCCTCAGCCAGTACCAGGTTGTGCTGTGTGGCCTGTTCCCCAGTGTGTCCTTTCCTGACACTTAACCCCTGCCGAATGCCTCCCACCCCACCCATCCCATCCCTGGAAGCACAAGCTCCCTATCTATCCTGTGAAGTCACCCTTGGAAGAGGAGGCTAGCCTGAATCAAGATAGAAAATGTCCAAAGCCACTTAAGACTGGAAGCTAAAACCTTCCCTGCAACCCTGCAACCATCAGCCTTGGGCAACAGCATCCTCAGATGGGACCACTGGCTCTTCGTATCCTCATTATTGTAGAGGCCTCCATTCAGCTTTAGGAAAATGTATACCTACAGGGTCTCTTTTTGGAACTTCATTCTTTGGGGCAGGGCGGGATGGGGGGATACAAAGGATAGAGTGGTCTTGGGGATTTCCTTTTGAGTTTGGTTTTCATTTGTTGGGCTGCTTTTGCCCCGCCCCATAAAAAAAGCAGCACTACCCAGAGACAGGGTAAGAGGCCTAAAGGAGCATGGGATTGCTGAGCACAGGGCCCACCCTTCCCCCTTCTCCTCCTTTCAAGGTCAAATGTGAGGAGTGCAGGAGGGGCGAGGTAGAGGACTCTCAAAGGACTAAGAGGTACCGCCCTCAAACCTGAACCCTAAATCAACGCTGCCACCTGCCGCTAGATGTGCATCGCCTGTAGCCCCTAAAAGATGCTAGCAAGATGCAGTTTACACCATTCTCCCCCGCTAGCAGCCATAACTCATGACATGGGCTCTGCAGACTTCTTTCCAACCCTGACTTCTCAAGCGGGGATTTAATGCTCACAGAACACTGTAACCCTTGCACAGAATACGTGCTACCCTCAAGTCTGTTGGTGAAAATAACACGGGGAGGAAGCTGTCTCCCCAGCCAAAGCAGAGACCAATACAGACAAGCCCACGTCCAGGGAAGTTTTCCTCCATTGGCTCTATTGTCAAGTCCAGAGAGAAAACACCAGAGCTCTGAGCTCCGCCCTGCTCCCCACCTCGGGGCAGATGTCTTCCTGCTCTGCCTGGAATTGGAGGTGGACCCTGTTCTGATCTGTAGGGCCGGGCTCCTCTTGGCCTGAGCCACATTGGCTGGTGAGTACTGCTCTGCCCGTAGGGCCCTGGTTAGGTGAGCTCCCTCGTACCCTGTCGGGTGGAGAGGATGGTAAAGAGCAGAAGGACAAGGGCTAATGAGGACAACAGCAGCAGGATCAGAAGAGGGTGGCAGCATCTCAGACCACGGCCGAGGAGGAGGAGGACGGAGACGCCGAGCCCGCTGCTGAGGAGGACGGTGATGAGGGACTGTTCCAGAACAGCCACCGCCGCTTGGGCTGCCTCCGCAGGTGTAAGTAGTCCTCTTTCTCGCGTTCCTTCCGCGCGCGCTGATAGTGGTCCTCTTCTTTCAGGTACCAGACTGGTGGCCACCGGTGTTTCTCGAAGTACTCCTGGTTTTCTACGTTATAATGCAAGCGGCGCTAAGTTAGGAGGTAGCCCCAGGTCAGCACCAAGCTCACCCCTGCCCACGGTCCAGGTTAGCTCCTGCTGCAGGAGCTGCTGGGGCTGGCATAGAGACTCACCTGGGGACATAGCCTTCATGTCTCGGGGGAATTTGCGGCACACGTTGTTGTAGTTGGTGCAGATGTGGTGGAGACACCAGTCGGCCAACTGATACGCACAGTGGAACTGTGAATGGTACAGAAAAGCATCCCTGTTGGAGCAGGGACTCTGCATAGAGGCCCCAGGCCCATGGAGCAGCATCAATGGGCAGTGCCCACACGTGCTCTGCAGTAATAAAGGGCTCACCCTCCAAGCGAGTTAACCCAGAACTGAGGAAGACAGTGCTTGATGTGGGCTCCTGGACCTTGTACCATCCCCACAATTGCCTCCAGCACCGTCCTACTGATATTCGTGTCCCACATGCCCTTCTTCTGGCATTTGTCCTTCTCAGCTCTTACCCCACCGGGGTCCCTTCTCCTCACATCTGCAGACAAAACAGTCCGCACTAAGAACTAGTATATCAGATGACATAAAACCCACCCAGCTAGCGAGCCAAGGCTGTTCGCCATCCCAGCCATTACCTCCCGGAGCCCTATACTCTGCCTATGGGCAGAGAGAGCCTGGAGGCAAGCCTCATCAATCTCTTCCCTGCCATGATACCTGTGCCAGTTCCAGGAACACAAGGACATCCCCATCGATGTCCACCATCATCTGGGTTGCTTCCATCAGCCCGGTCACTGTGTACTGCTCTGTGACACACACATAGAGCCAACAATCAGCTGAAGAAACATGGCAAAGAACCCACAGTGCTTATGTACCTCCTCAGGGGATTGCTGCAGGGAGGGGTTCAAACTGATCAGGTCCTAGATAAGTCCCAACAGACCAGAAATTCCAAAGGAGACTTGAAGTTTGTTCTCATTGTGGGGAAGACCTCAGTGGGGTAGGGAGAGCAAATGAAAAGAATGCTAAGCTTACTAAGAGGTCTTTTCAAACTACATATGTCCCACCATATAATCTGATATGACAGGGTCACAATCCTCAGTACAATTAGCCACACAAATGCAAGAGGGCCTGGGGCCTCATGTCTGTTGAAAATGAAAACAACCTGATAACTCTGACCTAGAGCTGGATTAAACATACTTATTGATATCCACTTAAACTTTATTAACAAATGGTACATTAATCTTCCAGTTTACATAAAAACATTTATATGGCGGAAGTAAACTCCCTTTGCCCCAAATTTAATTAAAAGTATCAGAATAAACCCATGAGGTAATTTTTTTCCTCAAAAGGTGAGTACTTTTCCCCTAGCTCCTCCCACAGGAAAGACCAGGAAGCAGGAAGTACCACAAGACCAGTGAGCATTTCCATTGTCAACCATAAGAAACCAGGACTTCCAGCATGTCCAGGGCCCTGGGTTCATCAACACAAAGAAGCCAGGGTGTTTTGGAGAAATGGCTGATCCCAGGTCTAAAGCATAAAGGTACAGGGTGGAGCTAGAGATATCTTTTCATTTCAGACAGCAAGGAAGCCAAGGATGCCAGAGCAAACATAAAGAGACTGCTACCGGTTAAAAGTACAGTATTTGAACTTCAATGAATAAATGTGTTGGTTGTGGGGGTACATGTCTACTATCCTGGCACTCTGGAGGATGAGGCGGGGGACCAGGAGTTCAAAGCCAGCTTAAGCTACACAGCAAGTTCAAGGGCAGCCTGGGCCTTATAAGGCCCTGTCTTAAAAACAACAAACAAAAGAATAAATACAATTAAATGAAACTTATCAAATTTGTTCACGATAGTACTTTAAAAATACACACACACACATACACACACACATCACCCTCAAAGGTGGGAGGAAAGAGCTATATCTCCAAAATTTTTACATCAAAGGAAAGAACCAAGAATAACTGCCTTTCCTACAGAAACTCGATTACTGAGGAACCAAACAGTAAGCGATGGGTGTATCTCACTTCGGATATGAAGGAATGGCTGAGCTGGAGTGGTACCTTTTTGCTGCACCTAATTAGTTGATAGATCTAGGCAGTGATACTCAACAGCCGCTAAAAACAGAACAAAAGAAAACCAGACAATCTTTGCCTCTTGATGAAGAGAGATAACCTATTAGGCAGTTGATTTTTTTTTAAGTGCTCCAGGATCTAGATTCTAAATTGAAAAGTTTACAAGAAATATGGTGTGGAGAGAATTATATTACCTACACCATTGAACTCGGAATTGTGGGACCGGGGCTATGGCTCAGTTGGCAGAGTATTGGTCTACCATGCATGAAGTCCTGGGTTCCATCCCAGCACCATATAACTTAGGTGTGGTGGTGACAACTATAATCCCAGCATTCATGAGGTGGAGGCAGGAGGATCAAAGTATGAAGGCTGGGGAGGTGGCTCAGGAGGTAAAGGCACTTGCTGCCAAAGCTGACCACTTGAGTTTGATCCCCAAAGCACATAGGATGAAGCAAAGAACCAACTTCCAAAAGTTGTCCTCAGACCACGACATACACACAGCAAATAAGGAAATGTATTAAAATTAAAATTAAAAGTGTTGGGGTGGGCTGGCTACTTTCTGTCAGCTTGACACAAACTAGAGTTAACCTGGGAACAGAGAACGCAGCAGGCTTTCTTTTGGGTCTCTAACCAGCTCCCAAATCATGACATGGAGACTTCATATTAATTAGGACTGCTCGGCTTTAGCTTATACTTGTCCAACTAGCTCTTATAGCTTAAATTAATCTATTTCTCTTCACCTACATTTTGCCTCAGGGCTTTTTACCTTTCTTTCACTCTGTACATTCTACTCAAATGTCTGACTGCTGGCAACTGCCTGGCTGGCTCGCCCCAGACATCTCCTCTTCTGTCTCCCTCCTTCCCTTCTCCCTCTTCCCCTGAGCCTAGATCCCTCCTACTCTCTGCCTGCCAGCCCCACTTATCCCTCTATTGCCTATCTACTGGCCGTTCAGCTTTTTATTAGACCAATCAGGTATCATAAGCAGGCAAGGTGAACCGGCAACACATTTTTACATAATTAAACAAATGCAGCATAAACAAATGTAACACAACTTTACATAGTTAAAGTAATGTTCCAGAATAAGGGAACCTTGATCCAGGAATTGCCTTCATGAGATTGGCCTGTGGACATGTCTGTTGGGGCATTTTCTCCATTACTGATTGTTCTGGGAGGGCCCAGCCCACTGTAGGCATAACCAACCTTAGGCAGGTGGTCCTGGTTGTATAAGAAAGCAAGCTGAGTGAGTCATGGACAGCAAATCAGTAAATTCCTCCTTGGTCTACACTTCAGATCCTGCCCTGGCTTCCCTTGATGATGGACTGTAACTTATAAGCTAAATAAATGCTTTCCTCCTCTAAGTTAGTTTTAGTCATTATTTTTTTAAATCACAGCAGCAAACAGCAAACTATGACAGTTTGCTTTTCAACAAGTAAGTTTAGGAAGTTTTTTGTTTTGTTTTGTTTTTAAATGGGCGGGTACTCACTGATTAAACAAAATTCAAAAGAAAACACACACACACACAAAATATAACTAGGCTATAGCATTTAAAGGAAGCATGCTTGGATGATAAAACTAGACTGTCAGGAAGTGAGTCTGTGAGAATTCTCTAAGTGCTGGGCGGTGTGGTTTCCTTGAGGGACAGGAGAGGAACTGTAATGGGGGGAGAGAGTGGGAACTAACTCCTGGTGTGCCAGGGAGGCTCAAGTTCCTGACATCCATCAAGATTAGAAAAGGATTTTGCTATATTACACAAGTTCAAGTATAAATGGACAGTCTCAGAAAACGTACAGCCATTCCATTTTTTGTATGTTCGCCGGCCACCTGAAACTCAGCCGCTCCCACCAATCCTTGACAAGGCGCACAGTCATGCTTTCGCGCAGTCTCTAACATGCACCGATCGTTTCTGGGGGAAAGTAATTAGATGTTGCTTTCTGTTACTTTCTGCAAGGCCTCCCACAGGGCAGGGCAATTTGATATTTTAAATGGCAGCCATGTGAGAATTACCAATGTGGGCTTAACCAGGGGTGCTTCTCTGACTGGCTTCCAATTCCTGCCCTAGTGAAAAGAACTCCTAGAAATACCTTTATGGGTTTAGTTTTCCCCTGAGGTGATTACTTTAGAGACAGCTTTCTGAAAATGGAATTACTCCATGTCAGAATTTGAAATGTTATGGCCTCTGGAAAGGTCACACCATATTCTAGGGGCACCAAAGGGTGCTATAACAACAATCCAAGATGCGGCTCTAACTCCCTACCCTAAAGACCCTCTTGCCCCTAGCTTGGGTCACTGGACTCCCCCTATAGGCTTGAATTTTAATATTCTGTCCTGATCAATGATTTCTGCCTTCTTGCTGTGACTGACATGTCCCCTCTTATTCTCCTCACAGGACTGCTATCTCCCCGGTGTCTGCCCTTAACCTCAACTAATTGCCCAGGGCTCTAGCAGCTTTGACACCGGCCCTTGTCTAAATCCTGACTCAAGTTCCAAGACTCTTCTCTCTGCCCTCTCCTGACCAGTCTTGACCTCGGTGCTAACACTAGGATCAAAGTCAAGAGCAACACAAACACCGTCAACAGAAGCGGCCTGCCTGCCTGGGTCTCCATCTTTAGATGCCTTTCCCACTGAGGGCACCCGGCTGCCCACAGCTGCATCTACCAATTGCCCACATCTTCCTTTGCCTTGAGGGCTTCTGGGATTGGCTCATTTTAAAAGCTGAGCTATGGCTCTCATAATCTCCCCTCTTCTTTCCCTCCCTGCCTCCCCCAGTGTGTGCATGTATGTGTGTGTGTGTGTGTGTGTGTGTGTGTGTTACTAGGAACTAAACCCAGGGCCTTACAAGAAGGCAGGTGCCACCTTTCTTTGAGACAAGGTTTGCTGAACTTCCCAGGATAATGAAACTTCTGTTGCTCAGGTGAAACTTGAACCAAGGCTCCCTCTACCTCTGCCTCCTGTTAGCTCTGATTACAGCCCATAATACCAGGCCCAGCCTTCACAAGCCTTACAAGGAACAACAATAGCTTAGTCAATGCTTGCTTTATGTTTCTGCAAAGAAGGAAGAAAAGGTGGAGTCAAAGAAGGAAAGGAAGAAAAAAAGAACAGGAAGCTGACCAGGAGAAGACACATATAGCAGCAGCAGAAATATGTTCTATTCCCTGGGACTTCTTGACCTTGCCTGAGTGAAGGTCAAAGTGTCATCAGCTACAGAGACCATTTTGTGATGTTACAAGACCTCTAAGGTGACCCATCATCCCAGCAACACCAACACACACACATTGCACATCTATGTACTCAGGAAAAATCTACACAGGCCAGCAGACTGAATTTTTTTTATGAGCATTTGTATTTTGCCTCCATGTATGTCTATATGAAGGTGTCAGATCCCCTGGAACTGGAGTTACAAGCAGTTGTGAGTTGCCGTGTGACAACTGGGAATTGAACCCAGATCCTCTGGAAGAGCCGCCAGTGCTCTTAACCATTGAGCCATCTCTCCAGCCCCTAGCAGACTGAATTCTAAGAGCACTTTTCCCCTTGGCATCCCAGTTTGTCCCCAGGAGGAGAGAGGTAACAAAAGATACATAATCACTCCCTGGGGTCTCCAAGGCCTTGCCCCAGGGAGGTCCCGGTACACTATAGTTAGTTACCTGTGAGGGCGACCAAGTGCGGCAGGCAGAGGCGGTTGGCTAGGACGATGAGCTTCATGTCATCCAGGTCTGGGCTGGAGGTGAACATGCCCGTGTAGAGGTACTCCAGCACAGCTCTCATGCAGCTCTTGCTGGTGTACGGGAACACCACCTAGGGTGGGAAGAAGCAGGCAAGTGCCATGATGTCTCGGGAGGCCCAGAATAATTCAGTCCTGGCAGATGAAGACCTAACTCGGTGGGCTGGTCTCCCGCAACCAACTAGCTTCCTGGGTTGCTCCTGAATCCTCTTGGGGAACTTCCATAACCTTGGCACCCAGCCTCGGTGACCTGACAGCATTAGTGAGCGGGGCTCTGTCGTCTTCTAAAGGGACCTAGATTCTTGGCATCTTCTGAAGGCACTCTGGGATGGAGGATGCTTGAAGGGGCCATTTGGGTCAGCTACTTCCCCAAGCCCCTGGCGCCTGCGGGGAACCGCTAAAGTGGGCTACGGAATGAGTAAAGGGAACCAGCAGTCTGCTCGGCGATGGTGCTTGGGGCCTCTGGGATCTCATCAGAGCAGCAGGGAAACAAAAACTGCTTTCTCATCAGATGCATGTCTCTCTGGACTTGCTGGGAATCAGGTGGAGCTTTAAAATGTTTCTATGGTGCTGGGAAATGCCCACGGCACATGGGCCCCTGGGGCTTCAAAGAATCCTGGCCCCATATCCTATATGTCCAACTCCTGTTCCCACGTCAGAGACCAATTCAGGTCTGAACCCGTCTGCACTTTTTCCTTATTCACTTCCTTTCAAGAAACCTTACAGAGCTCATATTCCAATTCACCCAGCGTGATCACTAATTGCTCTTAGTTGGGTTTTTCACTCAAGGATCTGGTGAGCGTGGTCTAAGGGGTGGGAACCATGGTGGGGGTGGCAGGGGTACCTGGCAGAAGTCAAAGGCCATGTCCCTGCTCTCCAAAGAAATTACAGACCAGCTGGGAAGACCGAATGCTTTTATATTTTATACTCTGTACAGAGTAGAATCCTGTGAACTATAAGAGTGATGGGCAAATGATGGTCCAGCAGACAGAGATGAAGGAAAACCAAGGGCTGTGTCTGGGCTGCTCTGCTTGTCTGGGAGGATGAAAAAGAGGGAACAAATGCAGGAGAACATTTCTAAAGGCTCATCAACAAACCCCTTCCAGCTATAGGTTGAACTGGTACTCGAGAGGGTAGCAAAGGAGGAGGAGGTCAGCTGAGGCTGGGCACTGTTCAGAGAGCAAGACGTCTGTATTCATTATGTGCTTTTATATTCTGTACTGATGCTCTGGCACTTAGAGCCTGGCTGGTCCTTTGCAGCCTGGTCAGCCAGTTCCTAGCTACCTAGCAAAGGAGCTGCCTGCAAGTGGGCCCCCCTCTGCCACACTCACACCCCAGTCTACCATTTCCTGCTGTAATCACCCCCAGAGCCTGGTATGAGACAACCAGGAGACTTCCTCCTCCACGTCCTGGCTGACTCTTGATCTTCCCTGTGGGGCCCCACAGGGTGTAGTCCCCCTCCATAGGATCTATATCAAACCCCTTTTCAATGACATTATCTCCTGATCAGTCTCCCCATAGCTCAATAAAAAAATAAAGCCTTTCCTTGCAGACACTGCTGACTTCAGCTTGAAACACAGGCTTTTCGAGCACTTCTGTGTGTCTCAGGGAAGCAACAGAGTATAACCAAGGAACCAAGGACTTGTCAATCTGGAGTTCTAGACCTACCCTCTTTCTTCTAGCTGCATAACTTTGTGCAAGTTGCATAACTTCTCAGGGCATCCCTTTCCTGCATATAATGGGTTCAGCTTGCTGTATGTATGTCAGGGTAAATTAAATAAAATATATATGAAAGAGTTTTCCAAACGACTAAAATCTTGGGATTCCCTCTCCTGCAATACTGAAAAACACTTAGCTATCCGAAGCATCTCATAACTTGTTTTGAGTCCATCACTGTGGTTAGAACATGACCAAACCTGAGGCAAGTGCCATAACTGACGCTGTCTCAAATTCAAAGATGCAAACGTCTCTCCCATCCTCTCCCTTCCCATCTCCAGCCTCACCTCCCTGGTAGAACTCTCCACAAATGGCCCCCCAAACATGGCAGCCATCCAGTCACAACTGGAAATCAGTAGGGGTTTATGGGCGCTGATGGTCCCATCATCCAGGATGAAGGTCACATCTGTCCAGGAGGAGAAGAGGCGTCACATGAGGACACAGGGCACAGGCGGAATGCTGAAGAATCAACCCCAAGGTCAATCACTGGGCCCTGACTACCCACCTGACTTCTGGAGTCACGTGATAGGAGTCCCAGACAATCAAGCTATTGGCTTGTGCAGGAGGACAACCATATTTCCAGGGCATTGGGAGCTGTAGCCAACTCCCAATACTAAGGGGATAACCTAGGGCCGTCAGAAAGTTTCCTACAGAGAACCCCTTGTCTTCTAAACATGACCCATACCTGAGAAGGTGCCCTTTGCCAAGCACTCCTTAACCCGGTTGGTCCGGCGGACATGGAAGGCCTTGGTGATCTCCTGATTCATGAAGGCCTCGTTGTTGAGAATGTTGGCCACCATCATACGTAGATCAAAGACCTCTAGCAGCTCGGCAATGTGGGCGATGTGCATGAGGTCTCGTTCATTCTCACCCAGCTCCCCTGTGTACAGGTACTTGAGAACAGCCCGGAAGGGTCCCGGCTGAATAGAGCTATCCATCTTCACCACCACCATCAGCCGGGATTTAAAGGTCAGAGGATCCTCCGCCATCTCTTCCTGGATACTCACAAAAGCTCGGCTCCAGGAAGAAAGCACACGCCCTCTGCCTGGCAGGTACCCTGTTCCATTACCCCTTAAGATCCCATCACTGGTTGAAGCCCGGAGGCCAGCAGGACCAGAGCCCCCAGCCTCGTCCACACTCTCGCACACATCAAAGCTGGCTGCCCGAAGCAGGAAGTCCCGCCCGTGGTGGTGATGGTGATGATGATGGTGTTGCTCAGGGTGGCTCCGGTGGTCCTCTGGGCGGGGGACCCCTGGCCCTGAGGGGCCCCCCAACTCCCCCTCACTCAGGTCCATGAGGAACAAGTCATAGAATTTGGAGGAGGAGGTGGAGAGGTAGATCTTGTGGGCAAAGATGCGCACGCGCTCCTGCAGCACCAGGATGACGTCCGCACAGAGCGGGTCTTCCAGGAGATGGGCGGGGCACTCCTCGCTGCTGGAGGGGGGGTCGGGCACCACGATGATGGGGGGCGGTGGCTTGGGGGGCAGGAAGGGTGCTTGCAGTAGAGGCCGCTGCACATTGCGCAGATGAGATTTCCAGAACTGCAGGTGGCGGCGGGAGATCAATGCAGCCCGGATGGCATTGTCAAAGACGTCCTTGATACCAAACTGGGCCACCACGCTGGTCTCGTAGTAAGGGATCCCCAGCTCCTTGGCCACTTCCCGGCCCTTCTCTGGGGGGAGGATCTCATTGGGCTTGATGGGCCTGGGGCATGGAAGAAGGGTAAACAACTGTGTTGGTGGTGGAGGGAGCCTGGCCATTGTTTTCCAGGCTGGAGGGTCTACTCAGCATCCACCCTTTATTCTACTCCCAGATGTCCCTTGGTATCTGAAGGGGACCAGTTGCAAGATCCACTTCAGATTCCAAATCTATGGAAACTCAAGTCCCTCATATAAAATGCCATTGTAGTTACAAAACCTGTGTGTATCCCTGCTAGTCTTTAAACCTCTTCTAGATTGCTTATGAAATATAAATGCTAGGCTATGGCTCAGTGTTTCTCAACCTGTGGGGCACAACCCATGGGGGCAGCGAATGACCCTTTCTTGGGGATCTCTTAAGATCATCAGAAAACATGATGATTCATAACAGTAGAAAAATTACAGTTATGAAGTAGTAACAAAAATAATTTTTATGGTGGGGGTCACTATAACATGGGGAACTGAATTAAGGGGTTGCAACATTAGGAAGGTCAAGAACCACTGCCACAGTTGCTATCACGCTTTAGTTAGGGAATAATGATGGGGTAAGAAGAGTCTGGATGTTCCCACTCACACTGGCTGGGCCCACAGATGTGGAAACCATGATAGGAAGAGTCAACTATATTAGCATCAAGAAAATATAAGACCCTTTCATACAAATATTCTCACACATGTCTTCTCCTAGATGTCTTTCATCATGGGATATAGTACAGGCCTGCTCCCACAGTGGAATACATGACAGAGAAGGATGAATGAGTATGTGAATGAATGAGTGAATGAATGAATGAATGAAGCATGCTTGTTATTGACTCTGATGTGAATTTGCTCCAAATGGAAGGCAATGTAAGGGTCAGTGGGACTACTTCAGGGCTTAGCCAGAAGCCACAGCAATGCTCTGCTCCCGTGCCCCTTCCCTCTCCCTGAGCACCCGTACCCCTACCTAGCCAAGGGTCTCCTGGCCCGGTTAACGGCTTCCAGATCAGCATAGCGAAGGTCCAGCTGGCAGCCCACCAGAATGACAGGAGCTCGGGGGCAGAAGTGCTTGATTTCTGGGTACCACATGGTCTTGACATGGTGGAGGGAATTGGGGTTGGCAATGGAGAAACACAGAACCACCACATCAGATCTGGGGGGGAGGGAGAGAAAAGTTACAGGCAGAGAAAGTTGGCGGGGGGTCATTTGCCCTTGAAAAGAGGAACACATGTCTGCTTGCTCCTGTCCCACCTCAGCCTACCCCAGTTTTATGAACCTACTTATGCCATCTTCCACACAATATAAATAATCATGACTATAATTTATGTAGGCATTTTAAAGCACAAAAATTCGTTTGGCTTCATAGCTATCTTGTGTGTTAAAAATTATCATCTGGGGTCTGGGGATATGGCTAAGTGGGTAAAATAATTTCTATGCAAGCATGAGGACCCCAAGTCCTCAGACATTCACGTAAAAAAAAATCAAGCATAACTGTAAGGGTCTCCAGTATAGAGATGGGGGGGCGATCCCTGGGGTTCTCTAGCCAGCAAGCAAAACCGGCCAAAACTGTGTGCTCTGGATTCAGTAAAAAGCCCTGTCTGGCCGGGCAGGGTGGCCTATGCCTTTAATCCCAGGCACTTGGAAGGCAGAGGCAGGTTACCGCTGTGAGTTTAAGGTTGGTCTGGTCTACAAAACAAGTTCCAGGACAGTCAAGGCCGTTATACAGAGAAACCCTGTCT